>BGPR01017885.1:0-31758 GCA_013235015.1 Araneus ventricosus | reverse complement strand
ACACAACCACAAAATGAAAGAATGCAAAATGTGGAAAATTAGAATAAGTTTGGGATACAGTAAGAAGAGATGTGCATATGAAAATTTTCTCTTCCATGCCTGTTCGCCACATGATAGCATTGATGAGAGATTTAAAGGATTTGATGTGTATGGAGAGTTGTTCAAAGTGAAAGTTTTAACTGACGAACTTAAAATTTTCGGTATGTCTTCCCTACATCACTTAGATGATTTTTTGCATGGTCGAATTATTTGAAAGATCGGAAAAAGGCGAACAATAACATGTTGCGAGGGGGTTCATGATTAAGCACTTTTTCAAAGGTATCCTCTCATTCATGCACATTTATCTATTTCTCCATACACATATCACTTTCATTCCTTTCAGATGTTTCGAAATCTTCTGCATTTTCCAGAACAATAAATTATCTTTATTCTACTGTCCAAACAGTGCGTCAACAATATTTTATCTTGCTGGGCCTGCACTCCTACTTAATGTTATGCTACATTGCAATTTGTGACCTGTCCTTAGAAATTCTCTAGCAGTGTATATTTAGGATATATGTAAGGTTTTAATCTGTTTGCTGTACTGAATGCAGTAAGGAACTAAGATTGCATTTGATAGACAGGTGTATAAAAATCATTTATTAATCAAAAATCCAAACTTTGATAACTTATGCAATATTGGATTGCACTCATTCCATGAAAAACACTGTTAAATAGTTAAAATCTTTTTTTAAAAAATATGTTTGTCAATGTTACTAATGGAAGCTAGTTCAACCATTTTTAATTCAAATTTTTCTCTAGTCCCTTGAATTTCTATCAAAATATCGCAAATAATTTGAATTTATTTTGGTTAATTCAAAGTCAAAATTAAAAATTGCAAAAAAATTGTTCTTAGCAAAATTTGTATGCACCCTGTGTCCACAGTGATCATAAACGAATAATTTTTTAAGGTCCTTAATCTAGTTGAGGACTTGGCAGCTATACAATGCATTTAATCAAAAAACAAAATATTTTCTCACCTTTTTTTTTAAAAAAACTTTTAACACTTTAGATGTGAATTGTAGGAATGGAGAAAACTTGCCAGTTTTAACCGAAAACAGGTTATTTTGATCAGTTATAACTGCCAGGTTAAACCGGAGGTGAAAAAAACCTGAATAATCGAAAACCAGGTATTTTCACAATAACTGCCAACCCTAGTGAATCATACTGCTAATTTTGAAGCTTTATTATAGAATTCAAAGTGTTGTATACTATTTATTACACTTATTTATCATACTGAAATTATTAAAAATTTTAAATTTACTTGCTGTTTATTTATTAATTGTATATTTTTTACTAAAACTGTAATACATTAAAAATACATCTTCACTGCCATTTTTAGCTTTAAAACTGTCACTTTCTATTGCTGCATTCATTTTTGATTCCAGTTTTTCTTAATTCCAATATCTTGATGAATCAAATTTTTACTGTAATCCTGTCCACTTTGAATGAGTTTACTACCGCAATTTGATACTTGAGAAGCATGAAACCATAAAAGAGAACATTATTTAGATATAAAGGATAAAAATGTTAAAAAAGATAAACATCCATAAATAAATGATTATTATTAAGTAAAAAATTGTTTACGAAATAAAACATCAAAATTGTTTCAAAATACAGGGTGGTCATAAATTAGTGAACCCATTTCAAAAACCATTATGGCGTTCTAAATTTGCTGCAGCGAGAGATTTACATACGAAATGGCTACCGATCAGCAAAAGTGGATGCGCATTTTCTGGTTTCCTTTTTTAATTTTGTTGAATATCTCGAAAACTATTCAGTTATCGAAGTACAATTGATTAAACAAATTAAAGAGCATAAAATTCCCTACAAATACAAGCTTTTATTTTTCTTCTAGCTTTAATAGTTTCGCAGATAATGGCTCTAAAAAATGGGAGATATCCAATAATTTACGACCACACAGATCGCCGTAACCTATCTCGAAAATTTATGCGTGTGACCTATCTGGATTTTTTTTTTAAAAATACGCACTTCTGTAAAAAACAAAAAATGTATTTGTAACCTTGTTTTCTTTCAAATCGATTTTTGAAATGGGTAAAATAATTTATGACCACCCTGTACATGTACATAAAACTACTTATAATTCGTTTTAGAGAGTTGCAAATAATTGAATGAAACAGCACAACTGAGGTACACACTCATTTTTATTACCATGTAAAGAACCCCTTAGTGACACCATACAATATT
Organism: Araneus ventricosus; assembly: GCA_013235015.1. NCBI lineage: Eukaryota > Metazoa > Arthropoda > Arachnida > Araneae > Araneidae > Araneus > Araneus ventricosus. Next base: position 29,511 of record BGPR01017885.1, on the reverse strand, counting down.
GTAAAATAAAATCAAGATAAAAAATCACATTCAGAATAAGAATACAGAACAGTAACAAAAGAATTACCACTCTCTGAGAAAAACATATATTCACAAACTAATAAATTTTGACTTAGATAATTATAAAAGAAAAAGTGAGATAAAAGGAATGTTCCACTAGAAGACAATTTGAAAATATGAAACAGAAAAATGAATATTTTGTCACTTAATAATAATCAGTGTTAGATTTTATAAATATTTTCATTTATTATTTTTAATATACATTTCTTGTCAGCAGAAGCAAAACTGACAAATTGTACTGAACTTCTTTTTTAAAAATAAAGTGGAATAAAAAATTTCAGAAAAACAGTATAAAAATGCTAGAGTAAACTAAACTTAACTAAGAGTAATTTTAACTTAAAAACACTGGATATATTTTCTAAAATTTAAATTTCAACCCACATCAGTAATATTTAAACTATTCAACAAAACAATCCTCTTGATATTTTTTGCGTACTCTTACTATTCAGGAAATGCATGCAACAGGAATGGCGATAGAGTTTGCCCGACGGGGGTGGGGGTTGGGGAGCGATTTGCCTGACATGCTGTACGGGGGAAGAGTGTAATGAAATTGGTGTCAAATTTTTGCCAGATTATTATTTATCAACTACAGTTGAATACCCCTTACAAAAATTTCCCCCCGACGGTGGGGGGGGGGGCCCACCACCCCCATTGGGGCCCCCCCCCGGGGGTTACCCCTTATATGAAAATAAAAAAAAAAAAAAAAAAAAAAAAAGGCTTGAAAACAACAAAAACACTGAACACAATGGAGAAACATAAAATGCAATCTAAAATAGCAACACAAATATGAGGCTGAAAGACAGATGCATAACAAAACAACGCTTAACTAACAATAAACAAAACAAAAAAACTTTTGATATTTTTGGAAATGCACTATAATAGAAGGTCATAAAATAAAATTGCACAACAAGAAAACATCACTTTGTAACGCTGAGATTCATAAGCAATTGAATTTACACGATTAAGTAAATTCAGAAAAAAAAGGATGAAAAACATATCTATAAAGGAACTTCAAGTTTAACAGAAGAGACCCAAAACCACAGAGACAAATAAAATTGAGAACACCGGTACAGGTATAACATGTATATAAAAAATTAAAATACAAGAAAATATAATAAGTCATCATTTATAAAAGCTAGAACACTTAAAATGTGTTACATATCACTGCAAAAGAATAAATCAAAGGCCTCTTTTAAATTAAAAAAAAAAATTAAATAAAAATTGCTTCTCAAAAAAAACTTTAAAATAATTTGTGAAACGGGAACATTGGCATTTAGACCTTTCCTGATTTTACTTATCAAAAATGAGCAGTACATTTTATAGCAGATCCTAATTTTTTTCTTCTACCAAAGCAATTAAGTAAGACTTTGCACAGCCTTTCTTATGCATGATTTAAGATTTGAATAGAGTCATCACAGAACACAGCAATAAATGTAAGATCAAATAGCAGTATCTAAAACAAGACATCTTAAACTGTGGCTGGAACCCACAAATGAGGTTGCACAGAAATATATTAGGGTCATGAAATTTGTCACATTGGTATTTTCACCAGGCTCTTCAATATTTGTAAAAAATATATGGTTAAAAGAGCCTTGACTAACAAGATTTCATTAAAGTTTTCTAAATAATAATGATGAATTGAATATCTTTTTTTAAATATTAATTAATATTTCATTTTCTATTTTATTCTCCAACTTTGTGTTTGTTAGTTTTTTCATCCCCAAAAAAGTGTCATAACTTTTTAAAGCTTAAAGACCTGTAATAGGTTTCTAATACTTATTTCCAAATTCCTTCCATTCTACGAAAAATACAGTTTTCTCTCATCATTTATAGATTTAAACACACAGTCGAGCAGTTTTTTTTAATGATAATACTGTTAGATCCTGTAGCAAATATTCAACCACTTTTTATTTTTAAATAAAAGTATGAAATTTACAAGATTTAAGTATAATGTCATACAAAAAGAATTATACAGTAAGGCAAGATAAAAAGAAAACCTATCACACACAATAAATAAATAAAAAATTCGGAATGTATAAAATCATAACAGTGATTTAAAGTGAAAATATTAGAAAATAAATAACTGCCGATATAGAAAAGTTCGATTTTTTTTCTTTCTCGAATGTAATATAAAAGAAATGAAAAGGTTGGCAAATTTTTTTTAACAAGTTTTAAATTTGATCACCAGATAAAAAATATAATACAAATAATTTAGGTGGTTATATAATAAGAGACAGTATAAATAATTAAAATATCAGAAATTTTTAAAAATTTCAGTCAATCATAAATTGCACTACAGAGACGAAATTTTAAAAAATTCATAAAATGCAAATCTAATTAAAATAAGTAATTTGATTTAGTATACAACAGGGCTCTTAAACTGTGGACCATGATTGCATTTGGGGTTGCACAGGATAATACTCGGTTCATCTTAACTTTAAAAGCTCTATTTTCAATATCTGTTGATAAAAAAAGTTAAGAAATTCATCTTGCCTTACAATATCCAATTGAAATTTGATAAATAGCTACTGTAAAGTGACTTTTTCTACATTTATTAATAATTAACCTATATAGGGGCAATGGTTTCACATGAGATACTTGAAGAAAGGCTCTCTTTAAGAGCTTTTTGCTTAAGCAGACAGTGACGATCTAATAGTAAAAATGCATTTTCAAATATCTGATAAATACAACAGAAAGTAGTACTAATTCTAATATTTTTTTCTTATGGATTTATACACGAATTGACATCTTTTTTCATAAAGAAAAATAAATAGTTTGTGTCTCCGAAAGCGTTAATGTTTCTTTCATTTTTTTTTTATTTTCCAGTCATTGGGTTGCAACAAAATTTTTCAGATGAAAATGAGATCATAAGATCAAATGTTTAAGAAGCCCTGATGCACAAAGAGTGTAAGTACCGAGTAAAATACTGAATAAGCAATCGGACAGCGTTCTAACTAATGTAGTATAAGGTTACGGTTTAAAAAATAGAAGAATTAATTTTTTAAAATTAATTTTCAGATAAAACCTAACCACAAATCTTCACTGATTAAAGATCTAACAACAATCAAACATTAACTGCTTAAGAGATTCATATAAAAAGCTTAATAAACTGAAAATTATAAAATCTAAATGCTAAACACATACATCATAACAAACTGTAAAAATTCATGTCAAATTCTAAACTAAGAGTGTATATATTAAAAATATAATAAAAAAATTACCAAGAAACCATTATACCTGGTATAATATTATGACTTAGCATTCTAAACTGTTCTATAAAATTAAGGAAAAAAAATATAGGCGCCGTTTCATTTGATATGAAATAGCTGCAATACTGTTTTCAGATACTTCTTCTAGATTGTTCACTGCCATAAAATATCTAGCTGCTGTCTAGCATATCATAAAAAAATTAAATATCAATATAAAACTGAGGTGGGAAAATAATATATGTACAATATAAAACTCTCAAAATGTTGTCTAGGAATGTACATAAGAGCAATGTTTACTGATCTTCTGCAGCTGGGTCAAATTTAGCATACTGATAATTTACACAATCCTGGAAGCTGATGTGTTCCTGTAAGGAAAGGCAATTTACATGCATTATAAATGTTTGCATAAATTTCATATTTTTTTTAGTGAAATGAAATTAAAGAAACATGACTGGGAATAATATTAAATACAAATGTAATATAGATAATAAAAGCTTTTAAAAAGTTTAAGAAACATGCTTTTATAAGTGTACTAAAAAGTAGAGAATGTTTTTTTATTAAAAATATGGACACCAGAATGAAATCATACAAGCATGAGGTGCTGATGAAAATGCTCTAAGTGAATTGGAAGTTTAATTACTTTTATAATGTTTTTTTTTTAATTCTAAACGAATGGTTCAGTAGAGTCAAACCTTATTATATTCAGACATGACACAGGCATGGAACAAAAAAAGCTGAACTTTATAAATGCGGAATCGTATCAAACGTAAACACCGAGAAGTAAAATAAGTATGATTAATTGAACAATAAATGAATAAATTCATACAAAAAGTGCTTGAGATATTAAAAATATTGTAGAATTATTATTTAAAAGTAAATTAATTTGTGAAAAATGAGTTACGTATAAAGTTTTGTTAAAATAAAACTATGATAAAAATTATCTCACTAAAAAATATGGCCATGTAAAAACTCTTTTTGATTATACATAATTATTAAGATTTTTGTTTCTCATTTTTTGAACTAACAGTTCAAGTTTTCTTTTATGCTCCAATCTACTATTTTCCTCCATTTTCTAAATTTTGCTCTCTTTCTTTGATTTTTTTTCATTTTTTTCTCATAGCTATTTTCGTACTATCAAGTTCCTCCTAGTACCATTTGCCTCATAACCTTAAATTTTTGCACGTTACTATCAATAGCATAAGGCAAAAAAATCTCTTTTCTAAAATATTCAAAAGCAGACTGCTTTTTGCTCATCATTTTGTATTTAGCACTCTAAATTGAAGAATGTGTTTCAATATACATTCTTCCTGATCGTTTATCAAATCTGACATTATTTTGAATGTGCTCACGACGCATTTTTTGTTTGCGTGCTCACGTTTTTTGCGAGCGTACCCCCCTTCCCCAATGCATTACCAAAACTTTTAATGCAAATTTACATCGACCTCAAGACTGATTAAATTCGATGCCGAAAAAGCGGAAATCCGCGTTTACGCGGAAATGTGTCATGTCTGTATATTGAATCCTTAATAGACCAACACAGAAGTTCACTACAACTGAGAGTACACTATATCTGATTTTTCAAATAGTGGATACACAAGATTTGCTATAATCCTTAAATGCATTTCTGTGTTGAACAAATAAATTATACAAAATTGCAATTAGTAATGGGCTACAATAAATTGAGATAAATATTTGTTCTTAGAAAATAAAACAGTGAAATTAATTACACTTATTTTTTTCCTCTAAAGTATAAAAATAAGTAATGATTTTTCGTTAAAGAGCTGAAACTACGCTTGAAAACTGGAAATTTTGGTTCACTATATCTGAATTTCTTGCTTTTGAAGATCACTACACACATTTGAAAATACAGCAGTGACATAGAAGTTCAGTTGGGACCATTTGAAAAGTTCGTTATAGCCAAAAGATCGTTATACTGGGGTCTGTGTGACTGCACTTTCTTTCTTATGGTATTCAATGTCAGTTAATTTCTTTATAGTATTGTTTTCAGTTCCTCACACTTTTTTGTTTTGGTCTCCAGATTTTTGTTAAAAAAATTTTTACTTTATAGTACATTGATAAAAGTCAGCTTTTTCAAAAGTTTTTTATATTTATTATTTTCAACTTTTTAATTCTTCGTATATTTCACAAATTCAATACTATAATATCATGGAATCTAGTAATCAATATTTTCTCAAATTCACAACCAGCTAGTGCCTCTCTCATGGAATTACAATTTAATTATAATTAATCAATAAACTGGTAAGTAATTTCTGAAAATATTAAAATACTGTCTTACCACCAAGGACACACAACTACAAAATTTCAAAACTCTACTACCTCAGGAAGTGAGTGAAAAATCAATTACAAAATTTCACCTTTACAAATACTAAATATGCCAAGCTAAATAAAAGTGAGTAAAAAGAAAAAAACATTTGCATAAACTTCACACACACACAAAAAAATGAATTTATTGTGAAAACACATGTATGCAAATTATAATTAGTATGAAAACATATTCAAAGCGAAAAAAAAAAAATTTTTATTTTAACAAAATATTAAAATATATTGGATATTTTCCCAAATAAATTTACCTTAGCATTTAAAAACATGTTCTGTAAACTGGTAGCTAATTCCATAAATGAAGGCCTTTCATCAGCATCTAATTCCCAGCAATGCAACATTAACTGGAATCTGAAAAATAATTATTAAAAAATTATTGAACTTTTCATTAACGAAACTTTAATATCTTTATTAATAATGGTTACAGTAGATATCAAAAGTTAATTTTTGTAAATTATCAAAATTAAGAAAAATGAAGTGGGGGAAATGCATATAATTTCTAAAATAATAATAAAAAGGACAATTCCATTCCATACCAGTATCATCTTCTACATCTCTATGCATAATCTACCAAGCTCTAGCCTACAAGGCAACAATACTGAGATAAAAACACATGAAGGTTTACATAAAACCTGTTTTCACTTTGAAGACTTTCAAATGCTGACATTAAATGCAAGTTATAATAGGAACTTTTTTACATGTTTAAATAATTAATGTAGGAAAACAAGATAGAGTTTTCAAGATCTGAATAAAGCTAAGAAGAGATATTTTTTAATGCTAAGCTCAATAATTATATGATTGAAGAGGTTTAAGATACATGTAATAAATCCTTTTTATCAGTGCCTTTCACAGTGAAATCACAATAACTTTCACGACCCATTTCAAAATACTGAATGAGCAATTTTTTATCTATTGCATTTCTATTAAGGATATTCCTTGTTTCAAACTTATAAAACGTCCAGCCACTAATTTGATGCCCCCTTTCTATATTGTGATGCTCATTGTTGATAAATACAAATTTGTGTACAATATTTCCAAAATGGTCACAGACTGGAATCACCTAAACATTTATTTAAAAAGATTAATCTCAAATCCTTTAAATATTAAACATTAAGTATTGTAAGCAGTAACGGAACATAACAAATAGCAACGCAACACAGCTATGGATCATTACAGAACATGTCCACGCTCTCTACAAGATGGATTTTACAACAAATTGGTTTTAATAGCCAATAATAAGCAAGATATCATTTGATTTTACTGCAAAAAAAGCAGTTTTTGTGGGCTAAAGAACACCGACGTTGGTCATTTGACGAGTGGAAAAAGTTGTTTGTTCCGACAGTCCAGATTTCTTCTCCATCATGAAGATGGTAGGGTCCATGTGTGATGAATTTAAGGGATGAAATAGAAAGATCTGTTCACAGCTCCAGAACTCCACCATCCAATCCGAAGAAATTAAGAGTGATCATTTCCTTAACATGGGCTAATATTCTACCTCAGTGGTTTCAGCAACCCGTAGAGTTCATGTCTAGAAGAATATCTGCTGTTATTAAAGCCACAGGAGGTTCAAAAAGATTAGCACTGTGTAGCCGGCAGGGGTGTAGTAAAGACAGAACGCACTGAAACGCCATTCCAGCACTGTTTTTCTTTTACGAGAAATAACAAAAAATTGAGAAAACAGCCTTAAAACAGCGTGATTTTTGTCACTCAGGTTACAGCGTTCCGGTACTGTTTATTTTGCGACTACATCACTGGTAGCAGGATTTGAATGATTGATTAAAGGGGTTTGTGGGATTTCTACAAAAGCTATTATCCCCTATTAATTTCAAAATTCTTTTCAATCTGCTTAAAAAAACAAGGGAAAGTTGCTGTCGCAAGATGGACTAAAGGTGTTCCTAATATTTTGGTCACTCAGTGTATCAAATTGAAGACCACCTCAAGGTTACTTCTTTAAAAAAATATTTTATTTAGATATCAGATGATCATAATCATAGATACTACACTCCATGGAATTATGAGCAAAAAGACAGCAGCATAGTTTAGGAAGGAATTTTATTTAGAAGTACAATGGCAAACTAACGAGTTTTTTCATATATTTGCCACTGGGACGTTAATTTGGAGTGCCTATGCATTTATCTTAACCCTTTAACTGCAGGCACTTTCTTATATATGTGGTTTATAAACCAAACAGAATGGATAACCATTATCAGATATCAATGAATTAAGAAATAAGGGTTCAACTATTGTGTTTAGCTCAAAAATAATTTATCACAATCATAATCAGGAAAGTTTATATGGACTTACAATTCATCAAAGACACCTTTTGGTTGTGGAAGACGCATTCCCTGCATTACACGAGGCAAAATATCTCTGGTAGGAAGACTGACGTATGGAGAACCACCTGAAATTATCAGAATTTTCAGTTTAGTAAAATAAAAACGAATTTAATTAAACATAAATAAAATCTCCCACAGATCTCAAGTCACTTACCCAAAGTAAACAACTCCCATAAAAGCACACCAAATGCCCAACTGAAATGAAAGTAAAATCAGAAATCATTTCAATGCAGAAATGAGAATTTGAAGTTAAAAATGAAAAAAATATATATTTCATAAAGTTGATAACAAAACTAGTTAATCCATTAATGCCCAAATTAATTTAAAGGCATAGATTTCAATAAATTTCTATTAAGTTATGTTTAAAACATCAAGATTAGGATAACTGCAAAGCAAAATTAAATTCGGAGAAATTTTTTTTGGGGTTTCTTTCCTTCTTTTTAGAAAAATATTTTTAAAAAATTGGTAGAATTCATTTTTAAAAACATTTTTTTGTATAAATAGTAATAGATTTTAATATACAGTAAAATCTGAAAAAATTAAAAATGATGACATTTTGACTTTAAAATCTAGCTAACTAGTGGTATAAGCCTGTTGAAAACTGTTTAGGAATTGACTTCACAGAAAAAGCAAAAAAGAAACAATGGAATGCATTCAATATAGCCGTGGAATCGAAAATGTAATTCTCCTCAAATGAGGATGCTAGGTGCTAATGGGTTAATATGAATTTCTGGATATAAATTCAGTTTATTTTCTTCCAATCAGCAAAAAAATTCAAATAATGCAGCAAGTTAGCAAATTGAGCCAACTTCCATGTCAAGATACTAGCGAGTTTTTAAAGAATTGTATGCACGCTGAAATGTAATACATATACTACAGGTCTTTTAGAGAATGCAGTTTTTTTTTTATGTCAAAGTATTCTTAACTTTTAGATAACAGACTAAAGGGGAACTCAGATATCCTCTTAAAACAGGAATTCCAAGGAAGAAATAGGAAAGTATTTTCCCCTCTTTTTAAGGCAAGATTTTTCTCCTTTTTGATCATCAGTGGGGATTCTTATTTTCCCTTATTAGCAAAATACAATTTTATCTAGCATCTGTGATACAATGGGATGTGGCAATACAACTGTCAAAAGGTTGATTAGAAACACTACAGATTAGTCTTAAACTCTAATGATTTAGTGATGCAATTGTTGTACCAGCTATATACAGTGTGAAAAAATCTGCACAGGAAAGGTTAAACTGTGGGTTGCATTCCTAAAAGAAGTTGTATCAAAATTAATAAAGGAGTTGTATCAAATTTAATAAAGGAGTTGTATCAAATTTAATAAAGGAGTTGTATCAAATTTAATAAAGGAGTTGTATCAAATTTAATAACTCCTTATTCTTCATCTTTAATCAAATATTGTTAACTTTAAACATTCAATTAAAAGTTGAAGAATAATTTTTTTAACAGAATTTCTTTACCTGATAACAACATTTCATTACTTATATTTTCTAATTTTGAGGTTCTGATAAATTTTTTTGGATGAAAAAGGAATCACAAATGAAAAAGCTTAAGAGGTTTCATCTACATGATTCTGTATATTTTAAGCTGATTTGTCCAGCAACTTTTACTTGCAGCGAACAATATCATTTTCAAATATATCAGCTATTTTTAATTATAACCTCCTCAGTCCTGAGACTAACTCTGAATTTTGTTAATTTTAGTGGTAACTGGTTCCAAATGCATAAAGAATAAGAAAAATGTTTTTTTGTTTTTTTTTAATATTTTCTTTTAGTCCTATGATTCATATGAGCCTCAAAGCCCAGGAACCTCAGAATACCGAAACACTCAAGTTTCTCTTTCAATGATAAGAGAAATTTCCGACCCACCGCAAATACAATGATGGCTCATATTCTTTAGGGCTGATATACAAAAGAGGACTCTTCTTAGCTGATGGCTATTAAGGGGATTTATACAAGAAAATGGGTTTTGTTTTTCCTTCAAGGTGAGCCTCTCTAACAAACAAAGCATGTACTTATTGTTGTTCAACTAATTGCACTTAATGGAGAGCGGAATTTCACAGGGATATATGGGTGATTGTTAGAATTTGCTTGAATGGGAGTTTTTGGTGTTTTGAATTATTACATATATTGAAAGAGTTAAAGAAAATCTATTCCACCTATACGAAATATTTGGGTATATGCTGTAATAAACAAAAAATGTAAATTGTTTTATTTATTATGTATTATTTTAAAGGCTAGATGGATTTCAATTAATTTGGTGGAAATTTTAAAAATGCATTGTTTAGTGTCCCCCACAGGCAATGCCAGAAATGACTAGAAGAACCCACGTGATATCTATAGTACAAAACGATAAAAGACATTTAAAAGGAAATATATATATATATATATAAACATAAATTGTTATATATGATCTTACATAAACAAAGTAAACAAGAAATATCATGAAGCCAATCCTATACTAGAAATTCATAATTTAAACAATACAGCCAAATCTAAAACAAAATCTAATAAATTGAAAATACTATAGATACATGAACAAAAATTAAATTTAAACATTTATGTCAATATGTAAAAAACTCTGTTGTTATTAAAAGTATTTAAAAAAGGCAATCCATATATATATGGAGTTTTCAACAATTAATATAGCAGATTGGCTGTGGACAAGCTTATAAATATATATATCTAAATATAACTTATTATATATGATCATACAAAAACAAAGTAAACAAGACATATCAAGAAGCAAATCCTATACTAAAAGGTCATTATTTGAACAATACAACCAAATTTAAAACAAAATATAAAGAAAATGAAAATACTCTAAATACCATGAACAAAAAATTAAGTTTAAACATTTATATGTCAGCAAGTAAAAAAAACTCTGCTGTTATTAAAAGTATTGAAAAAGGCAATCCAAGTATATGGAGTTTTCAACAATTAATATAGCAGCTTGGCTGTGGACAAGCTTTAGCCAGGTTAAATTAATTTTGCTGTACAAACCATCCCTGTTACTAAGTTGTTGAAAAAACAAACAGGGTAATTTACCCTAAAATGAAAGAATTTAGAAAGAAAAGTCATACAGTAACCCTAACAATAAAACTTAGCTATATAGAAAGGACTAAAATTCAAGATAAAAATATGTAATACAACAATATATTGCACTAAAAACAGTAAATATATCATTCAATAAAATACCCATACTTTTCATTAAACAATCAGTGTCTCTACTTATCTTTACCTGAATTCAACATTTTTAACATTATATTATATATATATATATATATAATCATATTTAGCAGACTAATGATATTTGCACACTGAATACATGTAGTTAAAAGACAATCAGATTCACTTGTCAACAGTGCTTATGGATGCAATACTTACACATCACTTTTGCTGGTATATGTATTAAGATTCAAGACCTCTGGAGCTGTCCATCTTGTGTATAAAAGTTTCTGAAGAAATAAAATTTTTCAAGGAAAATATAAATTTAAAGCAAGAAATTTTCCACATTTTCTTTAGAAAATAAATTTTGTAAGACAGAATATGACTCAATATAAAGTCAATTATGAATGTTTTAAAAAAATCAAAGTAATAAAGGGTTAATGGAATTAATTTAAGCATGCCTATGTTTAGAAATTGCTATATATTTTAATTCAAGAAAATCTATTCAATATACATCATTAAAGTCTTTGTAAAATTTGGGCCATATCCATATTTATTTTTTTTGTTTGTTTAAAATTTTTTAAAGTATATAGAAGTATTTTAAATATATAGCCTAGATTCTAATTTTATTTCATTATTTGTTTTGGCACAGGAACTTCTACAAAAATCCTACAAATTATGAAAATATTTAATTGTTACAATATCTGGTATTACAAAACAATGCTTCTAAAACATCTATTTATAGTAACTTTTCTTTGAATTTAGTTTCAAATAACCCACAGTGAAACTTGGCTAATTCAAATTTTTTCTTGAGTTTCCTATAAACAAGATACTGCATACAAATCAAATTTATTTGGGTTAATTTAAAGTCAAAATTAAAAATGATGGAAACCATACCTTGTATACTCTGTCATTCTAAGCCAATAACTTTTGAAGGCGCTTAATTCACTTAAGAACTTACAGTTGTAAAATGTATTCAATAAAAAAAGTAATAAAAGATTCCGCATATAAAACAATAATCTTTGAACACATTAGATGTAAACTTTACTGTTCATTAAAATTATTTACCTATTCATCGAACTTATTTTTAAATTTTTAATTATAATTATTATGTTATTTAGTAAAATTAATTCGTACTTATTTATTAATTATGCATTATTTATTAAATCTGTTAAATTTTATTTTATAACTCATTTTCGTTTTTTGGATAAATTTTTACTCAGCTTGTCTAATTCAGCGTTGAATTAGACAAATTACACAGTACATAATAAAATAATGACAGACAATTATTTCCAACAACAAAATTTAAATACTTTTTGGCTATTTTTCATAATTTTAACATTCTTTTACCACTTAGAAAATTGTATAAAGCGGGGATGGAAAATGATAATAAAGTTAAGCTACAATTAAAAATACATATATTATAAATTTTTGAAAGGTTACCTTTCCGAGAGGGTTGTAGTAACCAAGGCCAAAATGTGCAACTTTTGGAATAGAACCTTCTGCAATAAGAACATTTCGGGCAGAAAGATGTCGATGTAAAATCTGAAAGAAAATTAATCAGTGGAATTCAACTCTTGCACTCAAATACAGAAATCATGGGTGATTATTACCAAGTATCCAATAAACTTTTTTGTAAATATACAAGATAATAATAACATTATTGTAATATACATAGATGAATTTATACACATTTTCAAAAATTTTATTAGTGGAGGAATTTATATTTCACAACATCATCTCAAAATGTTACTAATATTTTGGTTTCTCAACAATTTTTGATTCATAAATCATTTGATTGCTGTGTAGCTTGCACTTCTTTGGGGTGGTGGTGGGTACGGATAAGTTCTGGGAAATGGTGTCTTTATATTTTTATTTGCAAACTGTTGAAATTTTTGTATGATTAGCATGACATTTAAAAGTAGACAATGACTTTTCATGTTATTGTTCTTGTATTGAATTAGAACCTCAAGTATAACATAAACAAGCTACCCCTGCCCAACCTTGGGATGCAGAATTTTTGAATAACAGGCGTTATGACAGCAGTCGAGAACTAAGGTCGGAGTTCTAGTAGCTATCACCAGCTATGGCCCAACACCTCCAAAGCCTCAGCAGCCAAAGGAGATGTGCCCCATCATCGGAGTGGAAGTAGCTCAACCCCACATCATTACTGTACCCTCAGGGTAAGCGAGACCCCACTTACATATCTGGGAGCTTCTCATCCATGTGTTCGTGGTCCCCCCCAGGGAAGGAACCTCAAGTAGGAAGAGAAAGTTTCATAGAATGTAAAAAATAAATAAATTAGTAAGCTGGCTGGCAATTCAATTAATTAAGCTTAAAATCTTTAATAATAGTATCTTGAGAGGGATTTTCTAACACAATTCTCAGACAAGAAGTTTGATTTCTCTCTTGAACTCCGTAATTTTAAATTATATAAATATATAGTTTTAATTTATATATTTAATACAATTTATATATAATAATGCATAAAATAAAATTTATTATTATTTATACAATAATAAAATTATATTTTGAAGGTTTAAAAATCTAGATAACCAAACCCAGGGTTCCCTCTCTACTTTTCAAACTAAAAATAAGCACCTTCTAAGACTTTATAAGGATTTAAATAAAATATTATAAAAACCATATTTCATTATTTAATACATGACTTTCAACCAAGTGAGATGTTTTTACGGTTTAATTAAACTCATAAGAACAATACTATGTAAAAAATTCAATATTTAAGTCTATTTTTTTAAATTATACAAAAAATGCCATATAAAAATTTTCAAAATAAGTCCAGTCCCATTTTTAAAAATGTCAGCAGTTAAAATAAGGGCATGTATATGCACGCATGTCAGTAATATGTAAGCATGTTAACAAACTATAGAATAGGCACAGCAGGGGGAAAAAATTGAACTTAACACTATCTTCAAAGTTCAAAAAGTTGCTCATATACAAAGTAAAAAATCTTGACTTACATAAACATATTACAATTTATTATATTCTAACAATTTTCTTTCAAAAATTTCATACGTTAAACCAATAAATTATAAAGAATTTTCATTTCTATTTAAAATGTTCCAAGATTTTCTTTTCAGGTTTTGATGTTTAGAGCTTAGGTAGGCTTTAAACTTAAGAATACTGTAAAGTACAAAGTCACATAAACACACACATAAAAAAAGAAAGACAGTATCAATATTTACACAAAATCTAACTTTTTTACAAGAGTGTTTTCGCTCCTATCAAAAAATATCTGGAAATTATACAAAAGAAAAAGAAAAGTAGAGGGTACAGTTAAAATTTTAATGATTGAACTAATGTAACTCTGTAACAAATGAAATACATTAAAATGGCCTTAAAATATCAAAATCAACTTAAATCATTAAAATGCTTTAATTTTCAGAAATTAAGTAACTGGAATATTTTTAAAATCCTGATACAGTCATTTCTGTTTTTCAGTTGATATATTTTTCTTATTCAAAAATCTGACTATCTAATTCCTTAATTTCAGATGTTTTTTCTTTAATATCTCTTCGCAGAGCATTTGCTTTTATAAAAAGGGAAATATTTTGGGAAGATTCTGCCTTATTAGACAGTTCTTTGGCTGAATTTTCCATTGCTGTGATATCAGCTTGAAGGAAAGCTTTTTTAGAATTTAAATAGTTAAGCTTGTCTACTTTTCTTTTCCTAGTGCTTTCTGAATTTTTTTGGTTCTCAATTTTTTGTTGTTCTTCCAAATGAATGATATATTTCTGACTCAAAGAAGAGACAAACCTTCTCATCTCTTTTGTAACAATTGTAGAGTGAATATCATTAGAATTATTCGTATTCTCAATAATGAGCCTCTGAGCAATACAAGAATCTTCTTTTAAGTTTTCTACCTCGAATGATCTATTTAAACTGAACCCTCATTCTACTGTAGCTTGTCCATAAGATAAAATCTTAAGAATTTTGAAAATCGAAAAAAGAATTTTGTTTTAAAAGGAAAAATAAGAATTTTATAAGGACTACTGAGGAAAAATAAGTACTACTAAGGGCTTTTAGAAATGGCAGGTTAAAATAAGCACTTTCCAAGACCCTTGGGAACCCTGCAAACCACAATCACCCCTGATACACACAAAAACTTTGTATATGTGTGTGTGATCAGGTAAAATTAAATAGATTAAAAACAACGACTGATGCCAAGACCACTTACACCTCTATCAGCAAGGTGAGCCATTCCTTGAGCAATTCCTGAAGCCAATTCCAAAAGTAATGGTTCTGATATATTGCTAACTTTGCCACCAGGTGGTTGTCTACTACGAAGTATTAAACCCCTTAGAGATGAAGGATGATGTTCAATAGCCACTTGTAAAACATCTATAAAAGTTAAAACAATGCTTAAAAATCAAATGCTTCAATAAAAATTAAGTCTAAAATTTCCAACTAGGTATATATGTTTTTTTTTTTTTGCTTGTTTCTGAAATTAAATTTTCAAAGAATCGATACAAAAATGCTTTGTTTAAACTTCAGAGAATACAAAATAAATATGTTTCTATAAATGTGTAGCAATTAACTTTTTATACACAATTTGTTTCTTTTTTCTTATTTGTATCAACAAGAATATGTAAAATACACTTCCTATAGAGTTATTATAAAATGTGAAGAAAAATATATTGAATTCAACTTTAAAACTTAATTTTCAAACATTTCCAAAAGGAAGGTATACCTCTCTCATCACATGCTCCAAGAAATTCCACAACATTTGCATGAAATCCGACTCTAGACATTTGATCCAATTCACAAAGTAAAGCTCTCTTTTCTTTGTCCCCAAGTAAGGAAGGAGCTACAAGATAAAAATGAATATAATTTATTTCTGCATAAGTTAATTTAGCATAAAATACATTTATTAAAAAACTTTCAATTCTACATAAGTTAATTTAGTACAAAATATAGTTATTAAAAAAAAACTATCCACCTTTGGCACCTAGCTGGTTTGGCATTTTGTAAATAGAATTAAAATTTCTTATTTTAATTGGAAATAATGAAAAAATGACATATTGAATGAAAATTACTTTTCATTCAAAATGGTCAATCACACCATTACACATAAATACAACAATATTGAATTCAATTCAAAGAAAAACTCTAAAAACAAGTTACATACTTTAATTTCAAATATTGAAAGAAAAAAAAGACTTTTATTATTATTTTTACAATAAAGAAAAATAATGCTACAAATTGTATTTAAAAGTTGATTTTTAAAAATTTGGAGGTAAAATATCATAGTAATAAAATTGATATTGTTAAAAGTAATCTGTCCTTAGTTATTTCTTTCACACCCATGAATATACAATCTGACAAACAGTCAATTCTTTGATGAATTTAGTCCAAAATTTGATATAGATCTACAATAATACCATATGCAAAATTTCATCTATCTAGCTTTCTTCGTTTTTGAGTTATTGTGTTCACATGCACACAGACAGACTTCTCACTGATGGATTTCATCCAAAATTTCATACAAATATATAGTTTTGGGGCGAAGATCGCATACCAAATTTCATCTCCCAAGCTCATTTCATTTTTGAGTTATTGCGTTCACAGACAGACTGTTATATTTCCAAAAATAGGTTTTCCAGACTCAGGAAGGTCCAATATGTGTAGATTCATCAAAACCTCAAAGTCAAATTTTTTTGACAACTGCAATATTTTCTCTTTGTATACAGTAACAAAACTAGAATTATAAAATCTTACTGAACATTCCTAACGACTATTCTCAACAACAAATATGGAAAATTGTGTCCAACAGCGAGCAAATAACTTGTGAAGTTTTACAGCTACAATCAATAATGCATTTTGATAGTGGTTTGCTATTAAAATAAACCAATCAGTTTCAGCTTTGATAATGATATTATTGCAATGCTAATAACTCTTTACAACTGGGGAAGCTATTTGCTTGCATTTTTAATCTGCTCATATAACAAGAATCTTCAGAATTTCTCCAATAACAGCATCAAAGAATATTTTTTTAGTGAGGAATTTATTAGAATTTTTAAGAATAATTTTCTACACATTTCTTACCTTGCATATGCTGTACAATGCATGGAATGGACTGTGAGCGTCTGTGAACCACACCTTCCCGGACTTCACCAAACTGCCCTACACCCAAGACAGTTTGATGGACCACTAAATTACTTCTAGGTATTTGCCAGTATTTTCCTCTTAAGGTTTCATAAACTTCTGAAAGGTCTGCATCTTCACTTAACTGCAACATACCCGGAACAAAGCCATTTTCATCCTTCAAAAAAGAAACCAAAATTTTAAGGTGACAGAAATTCTAAAATAAAATTAATATCCAAAATAACAGAGAAATGCTTTCATAATTTCTTTATATAGTAGAACTTGGCAACTTAAAATGTTTTAAATTCAAATTTGTCAATAATTTTAAGTTTTCTCTGATCCTTTGAATGAGCATAATATTACAATATCCTTTATAATTGGTTATTATTTTGGTTAATTTGAAGTCAAAACTAAAAACTGTGAAGTTTTTATTTCTGAATTATTTTTATTAGTTAAACACATCCATATCCTGTATCTACCATGTTTGTTTTAGTTTGCATGGCAATTAAAACAGCAATTAAAAATTTCCTTGCCGTTTAAAAAAGGCTTGAACATATTAGACATGAACTGAACTGTTTATTTTGAATCCTTATTGCAAAATTACAGTATTCAAAAGTGCTGTATGCCAATTAGGCACTCCTGTTACTAATTTATTAAAATTATTATTTTAAAAAGGTAAAATTATACAATCTCCTTATTTATTAAAATTGCAGATTATTTATTTATTAATTATGCATCATTTATCAAAATTGTCAAAAAAATGAATCTTTACTGGCATTTTTAAACAAATATTGCCATTATCTTTTGATGTACTCATTGTTAGACCAAAATTTTCATAATTCGAATTTTTGGATCAATTGAATTTTTATTGTGGTCTCATTGGCTTCGAATTAGCCAAGTTCTACTGTGCTTAAATTAGACAAAAATAGAAGTATTCTCAAATCAGAAAAGTAAACTTCAATTTCAAATCATACCTTTTCTAGTGGGAAACAATCGCTAAGATCCGAAGTCAGCTTGTAAAAAAAATGCATATGTATGTACTAAAAAAAATCTCCAACAACAAAAACTTCTTTTTGTTCTGTTCTTAATCAAATGAACATAATGTTCTTAATAAATGAAAAAAATTACCCTTTGATTGTACTTTTTATGTATAACAATAACAGCATAAATATTGCTTGATAGATAGATTTAAAATTAATACTGTTCAAATTAGAATTATATTTCAGACATATATTATTAACAGTGACTATTATAAAAGTATCTATTCATCAATTATATATTAGGATGGTTTGTAATTTTGCAGTTAGTACACAGTCTTTTCATCCCCGTGAGATTATTCAATGTGAAAAAATGATATGTTTACTTTTCTTTATCTTCAAAATAATGATTTACACAAGATTAGACATAAGCAAATATTAATTAGATGAACTTGCCAAATAATTCAGATGTTCACTTACATTGTGCAATATTTTAATATTAAGTATCTTAAATTTACATAGCACAATATTTTGAAATATGTAAGCAAAAAATAGGATTAACAATTACTAAATAACTAAAATATGCTGCCATATTATAAAAATATTGACTCTTACTCCTTCGTGAACTCTCAAAACCATTTCATCAGATGGTCGCCTCTTCCCATAATGTCTTCGAAGCAAAAAGTACAGAATCACTGACAAAACTAGGAGAAATCCACATACACCAATAGCAGCAGATAGTATAACAGATATAGTAGAACTTGTCTGAGCTAAAAGGAATTTAGGAAACCAATTAATCAAAAATAAAAACTATCAAACTGCACTCCATAAAATTTATACTAATTATAAACATAAATACAGAGGAAGTTGGCTAATTCAAATTCATTGGTAATTTGAATTTTTTTCTCTGGTCCCTTGAATTTCCTATTGACATAACATTAAAATATCAGCAAAAATTTGAATTTATTTTGGTTAGTTCAAAATCAAACTAAAATTTGTCAAAAATTGTTTTCATATCTGAATTGATTTTGTTAGTGAAATATGTCCATAACTTGTATCCTCAATGATCATAATGAACCCTCAATGAACGTAATGAATCCTCAATGAATAATTTTTAAGATCCTTAATTTTTTCAAGGGAATTGCTGCCGTTCAACATACTTAATCAAAAAGGCGATAAAAACTCTCAACTTTTTAGGAAAATTTGAACATGGTAGATGAGAAATTTACTGTTTATTTTGATGTTTCATTGCACAATTGTTGTATTCAAAATGCTGCATACTGTTCATTAAAATTCTTACTTATTTATGAAAATCATTTTGAAAAATTAAAAAAATTTAAACCATTATCATTTTGTTTATTAAAATTACTTACTGCTTATTTATTATATATTACTAATTAAAACTATTAATTATTATAAATAAAATTTTACTGCTTATTTTTAGTTCAAAAATTGGCATTTTCTCTTGTTGCACTCATCTTCAGATTCAATTTTTCTTAATTTAAACTTCTGAATAAAACAAATTTTTATTATGATTCCATCTACTTTGAATTAGCCAAGTTACACTGTTAAAATGTTGAACACAAAACTGTTTCGCAAACATTTAAAAAAAAAAAATTTAGTTTAAAAGCATTCCAAGTGGAACACGTTTTTGAAAATAAGCACATAAATGTCCATTCAGTCTTTTTATATACAAAACACAAGTAACTCTGAAAATACATTTTATATAACTAAGCATAAAATGCAGCTAAGAAAAATAGTAAAATAAAGAAGAAGAAGGAAAAAAAAAATAAATAAAGATATTACCTCGAGAAACGCCTGGAATTCCATCATCAAGAGTTGATCGCAATGGAGAATATGCCACTTTAGTTACCTGAATGCAATAAATAACAAAAACTTATTTCCCTATAAACTTAGAAGTAAGATTTTTTCGGAAATGGAAAAAAAGAGAGAATATTTTGTTTATATACCAGTATCGATTGCATTAAAATATTTAAAATACAAACAGATAAAACATATAATTTTGGTAAATAATTTTATTTGAAATTAATAAGAAATAATTTAAAATATTATTGTTAAGTTCAGAGTTTGTGCAGAGTAAAAGAAATATTTCCTGCTTTCCTACATATATATATATAACCAGCGGGAATGAACTTCCCGAAACTTTCTCGCATACGACCAGTAATGTGGGGTGGGTAAACACCCAATAGGTAAATATTCTTGGGGTATTTACCCAAGGCCTAGTTACTTTGAGAAAAAAATTATGAATGGCGATTTACAATGAAACATATCAAATTCATGAAACTTAATATTTTTCAAAAAGTATGTTCTCAATTTTTATGAGCGCTAAGATACCACAACTTTATTTAACGTTTTTGAGTAAGAAATCTTACTACAGATATCACGCAAAATTTCACCATACCTTCCATCTGGAGAATGTCAGAACAAAGTTTCGATTCGGGTTGACATAATTTCCGAAGCGTGTGTTTGCGGCTCGCTACAATTTCCTTCGTAGACCGCAAAGGTCAAACGGCAACCATACTAACTTGAGTAAAACAAGTATGCGATTATACAGACAGTCAACCCTTTGTCGGAATTGGCCCAAAATTTTATACGGACCTTTTTTGTAGGTCAAACAAAGTTTGACCTAGAAGAAATAAAGGAAAGATGATAAAACTGTGTACAAAATTTTATCCATCTAGCTATTCAAGTTTTTGAGTTATAATGCTTGCATGATCGCGGACAGACAGACTTCCCATAGACGGATTTGGTCCAAAATATGATAGAAACCTACAAATTATGTGTAAAGATCACACACCAAATTCCATCCCCGTAGCTCTAATAGTTTTCAAGTTATCGTGTTCATAGACAAACAGACACAATTCCAAAATTTTGTTTTTCGGAATCAGGGAGGACTAAAACATGGAGATTCGTCAAAATCTTGAGTTCGAATTTTTTGACGATTACAATACTTTCTCTTTGTATATTTCGTATACGAGAAAGTAAAAAAAAAACTATTGAAATTTTTAACTAGAATTATCCAGAAGAAATTTTATTCTTCTATTGACATATTCGCAGAAATCAACATAAAAAAATTCGAAGTTTTCAGTGGCTAAAGTTAAATTTTACAGTATAATGTATTACTTAGACTAACAATCAGGCTAACATAAACCTCTCCAAATCTCTTGAGGCTTGATCATCTGCAGCTCAAGCAGCAAGCCAAAATCACAACAAATATCATACAAATAAGAAAATTCAATCTCATGTAAATAAGAAAAATTGGTAGGCTAACTAGAAAACCAAGAATATTAATTACTTATGAGAAAACTCACTTCATTCAAAGAACTAACAATCCCAACCACAACTTCATAATCTTTCTCTTCTGATAATGGGGCATTAAAATATCCATTGTATGTCTTTCCATCACCAACAACGAAAGTTTTATTTGCCAGTTCAGGATTAAGATTGGCTGCAATATAATAAGGCAAACCAGTTTCTTGAGATGTAGAATAATTGCTGAGTTCCTCGGGATTAAAAAGTATTATGTTGCTTTTTTGCACAGGAACAACAAAGTAGCTCCTAAAATAATAAAGACATTATTAAAAATTGTTAAAACACAATTAATAAAAAGTATACTGATAAATTATAATTAATGCCATGAATTCTTTTATCATAATTTTAAATTCAAACGTTGTTTGCCATAATTTAAAATTTAGTACATAAAGTTGAATGTACTTAATTTTAAACAACAGTTTAAAATTAGTACATTCAGTACAACAGTTTATTTATATAACTACTTTTTCCTTGTTTCAACATCTTAAAGATAAAATTACTGTTCTCACTGGTAATAATAAATTTCAATACAAAATCATCATACGAATATGTAAATTAAAACGAACAAAATCTACAGGTTGAGTTCTGGCTTTAACACAAAGCAGTTTTAAATATTGATAGTCTAACATATGAATATCATTGTCAAAGAATGCTATCTTAAAAAAATTTTGGTTAAATTTTTAATATATCTCAATTTGATATATAAATATTTTTTAATTTTCAGTTATCTTTAAAATTCTGATTAAAACTTTCGTATAAACACTATCCACAAACATGTGATATTTCAATTTAGTAATAAAAATTTTACTTCTGTTTGGTGGTTAAAAAGGTAAACAAGGTTTTAAAAAATTTCTCTAGTAGAGATTGTTGAGAACAGTTTTACAAAAGTGGACTTTCAAGAAGTTTGACTTACGTAATAGGACCTTTATCACTTAAACCTAGAGGTATATTAACTAACATAGTGTTTCCATTCTTTTCTAATATTTCTACTGGTGGTGGTTCTTCTGGGTCTACAAATAAAAATCAAATACAATTATAAATTTATGGAAAATTATGTAATATTTAAAGATGAAAATTATCTGCCATAAAAATTCAGACTTCATACATAAGAACAGCACTGATGCTACAAATATAATAATAAAAACTGAGGAGGATCTACAAAAAGAGATAGCTGTTAAGCTATTCAATGGATAAACTTTTTTTTGGCAAATAATGCAAAATATTCTAGATACATAATTTATGTCTTTTAATTTGAACATTTTTCTTGCCTAGAGATTTATATAAAAATTTATCTATAAATATGAGTTCATTGATTTAGAATTGAACAAGGAGAGTAAGAAAAGCTTGTAAGGTTAAACTACAGGCAATCACCTAAAACAGACTGGCACAAAAAAATTTCTGGAGTCTCTAAATTACGTGTTTCCTAAAGTTTTACAATGTAGCAAAAAAGAAAAGAAAAAAAAAAAAAAACTGTTTAGATGGAAACTGTTTAATTTAATTTTCCATATAAATGCACTAAATTAATTTTATATTTCAAAACATCACTTACATTTTTTATTTCTCTTATGTACAATTTCATACTGTTAACAAAATTTTTCACCAAAAATGACAGATTAAGGGTTAAAGTTTAAAAGCTAAAAATTTCAACATTTAAAAATGAGTCATCCTGGAAATGAATATAAAATTTGAATGTACTGTCATCAACGAAATGAATGGGACACCTCTGTAATTCTGGTATATATTATTGCATCTTCACAAAACTAGTGTCGATATTAATGGCTCAAGAGGACAGGTTTACAGATTTAAAAAAAAAAAAAAAATGATTAACCGGCTATCTCAAAATTTTCTTATTACGTCTATAAATTTTTTTCACTGAATCGACTCCCAGTCATGAAATTAGCCTCCCCATAAATTTTTATACATTTATGATAATTTTGAAATTCACGATCTTCATTAAAGATAGACCGATAAATGCAAATAAATATAATATACAGTCCGTCAAAAAGTAGGCATTGCATGTCAACAGTCGGAATTTGCAGTTTTTTGTAACTATTTCGGAAACTATTATATATATGCACTTGATTTTTTGGATACAGGCATTATAGCGTCTCAGCTTTGCTCTCATGTAAAAATTTCACTATGTTACAATCACTTCTTTTTCACCATCATATTAAATTTAAAAAATATATATATTTAATTTTTTTTATTAATGAATTTTTTTCATGATTTAATGTAAAAAATTAGTGTTCTTTTAGTGAGTGAAAAAAGGTTTTGTGAAATATATAATACTTTCAGAGGTATCGTCAAAAATTCCTAAAATTCATTTAACATGGGAAATGCCATTTTTCAAAGCTCTATAACTCTCGAAATTATCATCACAATTGTATAAAAATTTATGGGGAGGTTAATTACATGATGGCAAGTCGATTCAGTGAAAAAAAATTGGTAGGTGTAATGGGAAAATTCCGAGATAGCTGTTAATTAACTCAGTTAATCAGTTTTTTTATCTGAATAAACCCGTCCTCTTGAGCCATTAACATTGGCACTAGTTTTGTGAAGATGCGATAATGTATACCAAAATTACAGATGTGTCCCATTCATTTAGTTGACAACAGTACCATGCATTTTTTAATTACATATTTAAATGTCAATTCTATTCTTTGTTTATAATTATCAAAACAAAACCAAAGTATAATTTTCAAGTGACAATCCTTTGTATTTTAAAAGTAAGAACAATAAACAATAATAATAAAAACAAAAAGGTTAACAGCTAAAACTTTAAAAAAATTAATAAATATACAGAAAACAATGAGCAATTACCTAAATTAGAAACTTATTTAACCTAACTAACAACACCAGTTTATAAATGGCAAGTTTTCAACCAGTGAATAACCAATGGAAATTTTTACATCAAATGTAATTAATCATGTATATATACAAAAGGATAACCTTATACAATGATATCAGAATATCAAACAATACCTCCAACTTCAGTCCAGACTATTTTAGTAGTTGGATCAGTGTGCCCATCACTTATGACAGCCCAAACACTTATATTGTACTTGGTACCAGGATGTAAGCCAACAAGATCAGTACGACTCGAACTATTAGAAAAAGTCCATTCATTTTGTTTCAAAATGTCTGTTCCAAATGATTGCAGAGGATAGGCAGAGACCTAATGAAATAATATCACACATTTATAGTGTGAAAATTCAAGGGAAAAAAAAGTAAGTAAAAACTGAATTCTTATTTCAGATCTATTCATAAATCAGTACTTTTAATCTCTTTGGTGAAAATTTTCATATCCTTCTTGGTTCTGGTGTAACACATGTGATACAAGTGTTTATCATTAAAAAAAAAAAAAAATTGGATAGCAATTACAATTCTGAAACATGTAGTATCACATGCAATACGTAATGAAATACCTTGCCTGTATCTTTCTTCTAGTCAACAGATGGCGATACTTGCCCATGATTGTGATTTCAAAGCATGTTTTTGAAAAATAACAACATGGCTGCTAGATTTCAAAGTTAGTCCTTTTTACTTTCTCGTATACGAAGTGTACAAAGAGAAAGTATTGTAATCGTCAAAAAATTCGAACTCGAGATTTTGACGAATCTCCACATTTTAGACCTGCCTGAGTCCGAAATTTTTTTTTTCCGAAAACAATTTTGGAATTATGTCTGTCTGTGTGCACCTGTGAACACGATAATTCAAAAACTATCAGAGCTACGGGGATAAAATTTGGCATGTGATCTTTACACATCATTTGTAGGCTTCTATCAAATTTCGGACAAAATCCGTCAACGGGAAGTCTGTCTGTATGTGTGTCCGCGGTCATGTGAACGCGATAACTCAAACTTGAATAGCTAGATGGATAAAATTTGGTACACAGTTTTATCATTAGGAATGTAGGTCTGTATAATCGCATACTTGTTTTAATCCGCTTTTCCATGCGCATGCGTACTGGTTTCCTTAAGCGCTATTTCTGTCTTGGCGAGCGTGACCTTGACGCGAAACAAGTGGATAAACATTGCATTCTGTGTTACGAGACGATACAGTAGATTCGAATTTTTTATACGTGGGGAAAGGAAGGTTGCCATAATTGCCGAGCATTGATACGGGACGCTTAGATGCTAAATAAATAAATCACGAATAGAGTAGGTACGTATTTTACTCGGATAAAAAACATCAATAATCTTAGCAATCAATCACCATCAGCAATCTTATAAAATGAACCCGTAGAATAATAAAAAAAAGTTGCGAGGCTAATCCCTTTTAGCCCAGTCACACTTTAAAGCTGATTTTGCTTTCTTAATTATATAATTTTCTTCTTTCACATAATTAGAAAATTGGGCACGAGTCATTTTAAAATTGTAATGACACAGGGTTTAGGAAGAAAATGGAACACATAATAATATGGGAATGAGTAGTGAAATACGGTGACAGACCCTTATATACGGGACACATGGCTACCCTAGGGAGAGGGAAAATGACATATTTTGTGAAGTATACAAGAAAGTTTAGGGGAGACCACTCCCGGGTGGGTTATTACTTAATTACAAATATTACACTATAAATCATATAATTTTAAAATATACTTTTTCTTTTGTTAAGTATTAGTTGCTCATTTACAGTAATCAAAGTTATTTTCTGTGGAATATTAAATCATATTAACTTGTTAAACATTTTTATATCGCATGTAATATAATGGGATTCAATCATCTGTGGGAATGTATTGCAAGTTGGTTTTAGTTTTATCATTTAGGTAAATTTTGAAAGTTGTTCATCATAATTTATTTTAGTCAAATTCTGTAAATGAACATTTTGTTTCAAATTTTTGCACATTTTTACGTCTTAATTATTACCCGATTACTGTTGGTTTTTTTTTTTTTATCAGCGAAATATTCGACTCCAGATGAAATTTTAGAGGCTCTGAATTTTGATTTAAGTTCGTTGTCAGATGAAGATAATTATCAGATGGATGATAATTTGAGGAAAGCAATGTTAATGATGATTAGGATGAACGAGATGAAACTCACGAAGAAATTTTTGTTTCAGAACACTGGGGAATACATAAGATTAATAACCTATAATTATGCTTATGCATAACTATATGCTAAATTATGCTCATTTTTCATGCAACATTTCTGCATTTATTGTATTGTGTGAATAAACTAGAAAACAACTCTTCCTTAAATTTAAAACATTCCGAGTTTGACATGTCTCATTCCTGAAGCCCCCCTAAATTTTAAGAAAAAATTTAAACACCACTTTTCTACGTCAAAGTTAAGTAACTTTTATAAAGTATAAAACTTTTATTTTTGTCTTGAGTCTGAGGAGGATATAATATTTCCATGTTGAAGAGACCTAATTTCAGACACTCATAAATCTGCCAAGTGTTTCTAAATAAGTACTGTCATAAGTTGTTACTTTTTCTTTTTCTGCCCCTTCCTCAATGGAGTATAATCATGTTTTTCTGACATCTAAACAGTTTTTTAAGATCCAAGTATTTGGTGTTGACCAGACGACTCAACAATTAACATGGGCACTGCCCAAACACATTATAACTGTCATTGCGAGTGGTACCTAGGATGAACCCCCCTCAACTAAAGGGGTATGACTTTTCATTGGAGATGGGCCTGAATGAGTCACGCCACCATTTATGTACCCATGTAGAGAGTGAGTCAACAGTATACTTTTACAGTATCCTGTTACCTCATCCCTCTCAATTTTCTTTTTATAATAAAAGAATTCCAAGAATCTACCAAGATATGGTGTTATGAAAGTAATGGATCAGAACTCTAATGTTTAAGCTATTTACATTTATCAGTTCTAAGTTAATTTGTCACTTTTTTGTTATGGAATTATTATATGATGATAATTTTAGAAAACAAATTATTTCATTTTCAAAATCTACTACTTACCTGATATTTTTCAATTACTTTGCCAGGTATTTTAAGTGGAGTCCAAACAACATGAACTTTACTTTCTGTTATATTAGAGACAACTAAATCTGGTCCAGAAATACATAAACTCCCTGGAATTAAGATATAATATTTAATTTAGAAACAGCAATTTCTTTGGCATATATTTATTTAAAAATAAATTAAATACTTACTTTCAATGCATATGACTAAAACTGTAGACAAAACACTTAAAATTTTGAAGTACTTCATTCTGCATGAACAATAAATAATTCTTTCCTTAGAGATACAAAAAACCTAATAAAATCAAACACATAAATAAATATAAAAAAATAAAAACACAAAATAAATCAAATATACACATTAAGTATTTTAAATATGAAAAAAAAAAAAACTGTTTAAACACTCATAAGTTATAAAGTCATAAGCAACAATTTTCCAACATTTAAATTAATTTTTTTTTCGCAATTGGAATAGTTAATATCTTACACTCATCTTTTAATTCAACAGTAACTGAAGAAAACCTATGCTAAATGAATTACACATATAAAAATGTATATAATTCATTGATTACCAAACCTCTGTTTTTCAGGTAGTATATTTCATTAATTTTGATATATTTCTAGCCTCTTGTATATACATATAACAAATTAAATACTTTGATCATATTAAAAAATATTTGAGTATTCTTCAGGAAAATTTAATACTCTGTTCTGATAAAAACAAATACACAGAGGCAAATCCAGGATTGGGGTTTGGGAGGGGCTGAGGTATAAAAAATTTTGTATCGTCGTGACGAATGTCAAACCTTATGGCTTATGTAAACCAAAATACTTTTAACTTTACAGACTTTACTCACCTCACAATAAGAATCATAAAGAACACTACAATACTTTCGATAATTTAATAAAAAACACAATGAAATAACTAGCCAAAACATGTTTTTGACCACGTCAATGCTACAAATATGAGTGGAATGACTACAGAAGTGGGAAAAGTTTTGAGCCTGTCAAAAGACAGGAAGAAATGCTGTCATTTTTTTAAAAGGGAGATTAAGAAAAAACAACTGTAATGATTTTAAATAAAATAAAGAATTCTGGTCTAGCTCTGGGGGGGCTGCAGCCCAATAGCCCCCCCCCCCCCGGGGGCGGCGCTGCAAATACATATATGTTCCAAAGATACTTTCCATGATTATAATTAAATCACAATTTCCTGATTAAATAATTTGATCAATTAACAAATTAAATAAATATTGGCAGAATTTAAAGTTAAATTTTAGATTAATAAAAAGTAATTTCGAGAAATTCAGATTGTTATAAATCTGCTTGCTTTAAGTCCGCTGGAAAATTATTTTAAAAGAACTAATCTTCATTAGAACCATAGAAATGCAACTATAGTTCAAACACATATTTTGTTTTATATTGATGAAATAATCATTTTTAATTTTTTTAGATATTGAACTTTTAACGCCCATTGAGGAATTCAAAAATAATCTAATTTTTTGATAAAAAAAGAATTTAAATATTTACATTTACATCTTTTAAAAAAGCTAATTTGATATTAAAAGAGTTTTTTAAACTAATTCGGCTGAATAAAGGTTAAAGTTAAGCTAATACAAATTCAAAAATGAGGACACTAATTCTTATACACAATAACAATCACATGTCAAAAATTTGCATTTGAAATCTAGTACCTAAATGCATAATTCTTAAAAATCCAAATGGTTGTAATGAAATTATATGTGTAAACAGTACTAAAATATAAATTAATTGTTATGTCATAATAATATATAATCTATCGTGGATGTTGTGAACACCGTTAATATTCTTTCTTCCCTGGCCCTACCTAAACATTTGCAATCTAAACAAATAAACCAGTTTAGTTGCCAAACTGCTAATACTTACACTAAATAGTTGAGGCTTATCAAGTAGAAAGTTTTTCAAAGTCCTCATTATGTCGCACTAGAGCAATTTAATGCCGTAATCCTGTCCACCGAAATTTATTTGTGAATATGAATTGCACGAATTTACATTTGCTTTCACCTGCGCTAA
>BGPR01017884.1:0-29741 GCA_013235015.1 Araneus ventricosus | reverse complement strand
ACCCCAACCGGGGATACCAGAATAGATCCGAGCATATCTCACCCATACTCCGGAGATAAAAAACACATGGGCTCGACTTAAGAACAATGTGCGGTCCGCCAAGTTGAATTCTTTTCCCGCGCCAAATTAATTTATCGCCAAATGTGGTAACCTTCTTCATTTTGTAGGCAACCCTAAAACTTTGCCAGAATTTCTAATTTGTGCCAGAATGTCAGAAAATTCATGTTAAATTTCATAAAATTTTATGCAGTATTTGCAATTTTCTGTGCTATTTCCAATTTTATTTACTATTTACATTTTTTTGTTACGGCTGTCAATAGAATCGCCGCCATCTTGACACCATTCAAGATGGCGGATATTTGGCGACTTTTTGGATGATTGGCGCAATTTCCCAGTTTGGCGAGAAACCGCACATTGTTCTTAAGTCTTACCAACACATGAACAGGTTAAAAAGAAAAACACGAACGGATTAATAAAATATTAAAAATCACCTGGCTAGCTGGGAAGAGATTGGAATTTCCCTTTTTTTAAAAATTTCGTCATAAGGTCACATGTTGAGATAACCAATCATCGGTCCCCAAGGAGCACATGGCGCCAGCGTTTAACTGACTGAAAAATGAAAAAGACGCGACCATGAAAAATGTGTCCGGGTCTTGTTTTGTTTGTCTCGCGTTGTGACATAGTCACAGAATAAGGATAGTGGAGGATAATTGGTGATCGATTTTTGATATTTGCATTGGTTTTGCTTGTCATCTGCTTGTGTCTTTCACTATATGCTGCTTCAATTTGTCAATTCATAATTTTACCACTACTAAAAGGACTGGCCTAAGGAAAGGTACTCCAATATGGCAACCAGATATGATAGCCGAACAAACGGATGCATTTTCCAGTGGAAAATTGAGAACTTAAGTCACTGCTGCTGGTTGGAAAAAGGAGTAGAACTAGTGAGTCCCACTTTTATTTTAGATGAATTCTCTGGCGCAATATGGTCCTTGCATTTGTATCCCATGGGAGGCGCAAAATTTGAAAATTCCATTGGTTTCTATCTTCATAGAGAAGACGACAGTGGACCGCATGAAATGGAAGTAAATTACCATCTCGCATTCCTCAGCAAAGATGGCAGAATCTTGAAAGAATTATATGAAGATACTTATTGCAAGAGTGGAGAAGGACTTGGTAGACAAAACTTTGAATCGCAAAAAAGAGTTTTCCTCACTCAAAGAAAAGAATTTCTTTCTGAAGATGCTTTGACAGTTCAGTGCACGATACGGGATATTTGTGGGGAGATATGTTGCACATTTGCCAATTTAAAGCATTTATATGCTCGAACGGTTTTCAAAGTGAATCGGAGATCTGTCCTTTGGAAAATTGACAAATTCAGCACTGTGAAACCAGTTTTGAGAAATAAGTTCAAGGATAATTTAATTGATTTGGATCTCATTTTAGATAAAGATATTTTTAACATGGATGTGATTTCGTATGATGATAGCATAAAATATATTTCTGTTAATATTTCGATTATAGATTCAAAAGGGAGAAAGACAAATTGTGGAGTTGGAGAATTCAATGGTAGTAAAATTCAGTGGTCATCTTTTGGTGGAATGCACGTGGAATATGGAAAATTCCGTAGTACATCATATTATATTTCACGTATTCCTGTAAAGCTGATGAAACATAAAAGCCAATACATGCCAAATGATGTTTTATCTCTTTATGTTGAATATGTTTTTTCCACTGTAACTAATTCATATGAATATTTTGACTCTGGAACAATTTCACCCAAATTAACAAAGGAGGTTGTTGAAAATCATATTGAGCATCATGTCGGAAAAGAGACATCTCAAAATGCATCGGTTCTGATAGATGACTTGAAATCCATGTATACAGATCAGATTTTCAGTGACACAATACTTCATACCTCATCAAAAACCTTCCCAGTTCACAGGGGCATTTTAAGTGCCAGGTCCCCTGTGTTCAGCAGAATGTTCAGCCATGACATGAAGGAGAAAAACAGCGGACATGTCCACATCACTGATTTAGAGAATGATACTGTGCACCGAATGCTGCTGTTTATATATACAGATTTTCTGGAAGATCTTCAATTTGAAAGTGCATCCAAGCTGTATGTGGCTGCTGATAAATATGAGATCTTGTCCCTGAAAAGCAGATGTTCTTCGTTCTTGAAATACAACATATGTCCAACCAAAGCTTGTGATGTCTTAATCCTGGCTGACTTGCACCGAGATGAAGATCTAAAAAGTTTTGTGCAGGGTTATATATTGGAACACGATGACGTGTTTAGCCTGCAGGAATGGAAGCATTTGATGGAAAATAATCTTAAATTGGCTGCTGATATAATGTATAGGAAGATCCATCCATGCAATGAGTAAATTATTCACAGTTTTATTTTCTTTCCTAATAAAAAAAAAAGATTTTTTTTTTCATTCTATCATAACAAATATGAAACTTGTAGAATTTTTTAAGTAGGATAAATGCTCCAATTATGGTCATTCCATAAAAAAAAAAAAATCCAGATATATTAATATCCTCACATTTTGGCAAATCATATTTTATTTTAAATTTTCTTTGTAATCTTTCATATACATTCCTTAATTGGTTTGGTTGACTTTATTTAATCATGCAAATTTTTTAAAAATTCAAACAAAAACTTGTGAGTGAAAAAACTGTCATTCTAAAGGTGACTATTAAGGTGGTGTTCTTATTTCACCTCTCATTTGTAATTTTACCTCTCATCATGTGTCTCGTATATTTATGCAGTTTGTTTACAAATTTGTGTTTGTCAACAATTGAATAATTTATTTTAACACATTCGCTGCCACTATCCATGCCAGAGATTCGAACCATCTATCTAATTCAATGACCCCTTCTCTACCATAACTAGAGTAGAGGAGGGATAATCTGAGTCGATAACAGGTTCTGGACACACCAGCATGTCAATGGCAGTGAATGTGTTAAAAAAGGCATGTTACATTTTAAAGAAATGTGACTTGTGCCCTTTCTAAAAATAAATGATTCAATTAAGGTTAGGTTTAATTAAGAAATACTTTTAACATCATTATTTTTATAATTTGAAATTCAAGTGGCCATAATTGGTACCTTAATTTTATATTAAGCACCAGTTCTGGCCACCATAGTATATAAAATTAAATTTTGGATGTTGTTTGATATTAGAAAACAAAGAATGATAAAATTTGAATTTAGTGTTGCTTTTAAGATGATAAATATTAATTACTAATGTTATACAATTTTTATATTCATATAGGAAGCAATTTTTCACTGATTAAGTTTTAGCTTTTTGCAAATTCCTTAATAGTTTTTTTATCTACTTTGTGGAATTTTTCCAGAAAATGGCTCCTCTGAAATCTAAAATGTTCTTCAATCTATGTTAATGCAATTATAGCCAATATAAAATCTGGGTTTAAAGCATGTGGTCTTTTCCCTTTTAATGCTATTTAGTTAAATTATGATAGGTTTATTCTCACAACTTTACTACCACAACAGAAACAAATGGAACATCTCAGTCGTTTAACGTGTTTGAGGAAGGGTGAAAAAATAAATTAAGATATTGAATTACTTAAATTATTCAAAAAAAATATGCATTGGAGAGGCACAGCATCCTTGTATAATATATGCATAAAATTTATAAGTGATGAAAAGGATAAAGATGAAATTGTTTGTGTTTTTTTCAGATATCCTACTATGCAGGAAAATTTTATTAATTTCATTCATTAATTGTTAGAATGACTAATCCTTGCAGTAGGCTCATATTTAATTTTCTGTATATGCTAAATGAAATTAAGTTATTTCATATGCATTAAATAAATTGTCAAATGATGTCATTCAAAATCTTTTGTATTAGCCTAAAGAGAACAATTAAAAAAGAAATGAAAGTGTACTATATTGCACGATGAATTATCAGACTTTTTATATAATATATATATATATATTTAGCATATTTTTCTCGAAAAACAGATCATTTGCTAGAACTAAATACAACATCCATTCGTTACATTTTCGTCTATATATCGATTTCAATTTTTAAAAACTAACATTGCTAAGCAACGCTCATTAAAGACAAATATCGTTTTGCCATACTATTTTTTTTTCGAAAGAAACCTTTAGGAATAATAATTTTTTTTGTTATAAATAGTCACCTACATTCCAAGTGTTATTACTTCAGATACTGGAAGAGAATATTTACAAGCAAAGAGGGGGAAGGGTACAAAATCTCTTTTTCAGGGAAATTCTGAAGATGACTGGATATGCAACACGTGCTTGAAAAGTTGGAAATATGATAATTTTCAGAGTGTGATAAGTGTAGAAATCATTACCATTTTGCTTGTATTCTTAAAACATTTTTAAATAAATATTAGATTGACCAAGATTCTGATGTTTTTCCTTTTTTATGGATAAATTATATTTGAAATGATATGAAAGAAAAGAATCTTAAACATTTTGTGATCCTATATTTTTACTTTTAACAAAAATTTGTTTTGTTTAATGTAGTCGCAGATTGTATTTAGTGGCTCTGGTGCACTGACGTGGTCATAGAGCCAAGTGGCCATAACTGGTGTTTTTCAATTTTTTCTATAAATTGCTATTGTCATTTTTTTAATAAATTGAAAAGCCAAAGAAAAGTAGTATTGTTAATTTGTAGAAAAAATTGTTTACAGTTGAATTTTTAGTGTACAGCCTTTTATATAAAACTGGTGCTCTTACCCTATATGTTATTTATATTTCTTAAATTCTATAATTTTGAAACATTAACATTTTTGTGATAAATAATTTGTAAATGAAGTAAAGATAATAATTTTCATTTAAAGGGCATTTGCAGTTAAACTGTTTTTATAAGTGACTTATTTTGTTTAGTTGCATAAGTATTTTCAGAGTGATAAAACAATACTCTTAAGCCTTACTAAAATTGCGAAATATCGATTTTTCTAAAAATCAAATTCTCTGTCTGTATTTCCTGCAGTATTGCTAGCATGCTGAAAAATATTTCAAATTTAAGAATTTTATATAATTTTGTACTCAAGTTATTCTTGACATTATTGCAAATTTTCCAGTGACTTGTCAAGGGCAAGTCACATCTAGAACATAGCATGTTTGTCCCTAATCATCATTAGTAGCTTAGTGTAAATGACTTATTTATTTTTTTGCTCCTCTTCATCATATTTGGTTTTGAAAAGTGATGTGCACACTGACATTTTGTTTTCATGGAGATCAGAGCATCTATACACCTTTCGCCAGAAAAACAGAATATTAAGGAATTATCTTGTGCTTTATTAAATGAAAGTCTAACACTTTAGCAAAGCACTGTAGAGCCTTATCTTTATACTTTTTTGGTGTAAGTAAAAGTATTTGACTTTGTTAATATACCTCAATGCTTTTAATGACCGAGTGAGACGAGGTCTCTGTTTAAAATTGACAATTCAGCATTTTGTCTGCCTGTAAATTCGTGTTTTAAGTAATCACAGCCAAACACATTGTTCCATTTTCGCATAAATGTTCCTTGAAGTAATGAAACAATACATGTGTAAGGATTTTTATTTTTAAATTCATTTCAAGATGGGGACTATTTTACTGTTTTCAATGTTTTGGCAAGTTTTGCAACACTAGAACATTTGAATCACTTTGGAAATGAGGAAACATTTAATTATAATTTTGTTAATACTGATGAAAACAGACATTGAATTGTAATTTTGTTAATATGATAAAAGTGGACATTTAATTGTAATTTTCTCATATTGATAAAACATACATTTAATCATAATTTTGTTAATGATGAAAGCAAAGATTTGTGTAAATAATTGGCATTGAAAAAAAAATCATAGTTCCTGGTTGAGGGTTGTTTAATCTTGTATCTCTCTTTTTGTGAAAGTTTGTTTTAGTGATTCTAACAAATGTTTAATGTTATAAAAATTAGAAGACTATCTGTTTGTGCAACATATTTTTATGTATGTATCATGAGAGCATTCATATTGTGATAAATACCAATACAGTAATCATGATATTACAACAAGATACTTTCATCTTCACTTGCTTCTGCCTCTGTTAAGATTATGATAATATAAATTGCTTTCTTGGGAAATTAATGTCTTATAAGGATCTTATTTCACTTGATTTTCCTCGCATTGTTGAAATCTTTTATTACACTGGCTTCCACATTTGTTTTGTCAAGTTTTTGTTAATAATTTTGGTGTGTAATATTGTACGTTGATTGTAAATATAGCTTTGCAAGATATTACACATATGGGGACAAAGAAGATACTTTCTCGTGAGTCAAATTATGATGTCCAGTGTCACTGCAAACAATGCTGTCTCCACAATGAATGACAACATTGGTTGAACATTTAAAGAGAGCAATGAAAAGCAAATATGATTTTTTTTTTTACTTGGGAGTGGGTGGGGAGGTCTACTGTTCACAAAATTACTATGAAAATTTTCGTAGATATTGAAAAAATACTGTTATTTGAAGGCTGAATTCAGTATTAAATGGTCAGTGGCACATATTTTTTTTCAACCTCAATATTCACCAGTATCATTAGATGGGTAAATGCAATCAAGAATGGCATTTATTCCCTCCTCATTATCTTTAGTTTTAAAAAGGGGAAAATATGTGCTAATACATTAACTGCATGGCATCTCCCCCCCCTCCCCCAAGACATCTTAATCCTCCTTGTATGCCGTCACACCACTGGTAGAATTTTAATAATATCTACAGCCTTTTTAGTAACTGCATTTAACCAGAAAATACTGAGATGCATGCTTACTTTTAGTAGCATGCTATAGCCAGGGTTCGTACTCCTGAAATTTGCTTTTTTTTTCTAAGGGCCCTGAAAATTGTGTTTTTTATCCTGATATTTCTTTTTGTCTCCTGAAAAATTACAATCGAAGAGCAGAAGATATGATAAAACATAAAAATATAACGTTTCCGTTTTTCCTTAGTGATAGAAAGTCGCTGGAATCCTGAATTCTTACTTTTGATCTTACTTAGCGCCGAAACAGTTTACCGCGCATGTTCCGAGTCGCCGCAATCGGGAAAGATGGGAGAATTGATATTTAGTATACTTTTCTCCCAATTTTATAAAAATTGTCCACGCTACCCCCTTCAATTGATTTTTTTTCACGTTATCTCCTGAATTTTCTGTACTGTACTCCTGAAAAAATCCTTAGAAACTCCTGAATTTTACTATCATATATACAGTATGAACCCTGTATAGATTACTTTTTTATCAACACATTACTCATTAATTTGTATCCTTTTCCTTGCTATCAAATGAATAATTTTCTATGGATACACTGAAAGATGTAAAGCAGTTATTTGTGTTTCTCTTGCTATTGCTAAGAGAAGTTTCTAAAATATGTTTCAATGAGTGTTGTAGCATGCCATAAAGAAAGTGTTGTTTGAGTAAGAAGCATATGGACAATTGTGAATGTGACATCCACAACACAGCATATTTCAATTATGTTTAGGATACAATTTAGATAAATAGGTTGCTCAGATTTACATGGCTCACAACATGTTGGCTCATTGAAGAGCCAACATGTTTTTCCTCAACCGAGGGAAAATGAATGAAAGAGTGTGGCAAAATGGCACAAGGCAATTTTTGGGAGCTGGAAATAGTAGAATCATAAGCAGGGAGATCTTGAAGGAGTTCATTGCAAGGCTACTTTTGGAAAAACCTGGCCGAAATATCTTTGATATTATCCAAAATTGGTTTAACTTTTATACAAGATCTTGCATCTGACATACTATGGGGCATTAACGATTTGCATTATCTGCTGGTTTTTGAAACACTTGCAATTTCCTTAATTTAATAATGGTTACTGATCCTCAAATAAGGGAACTATAGAGTAAGGCTGATTGAGTAATAGTTTTATGAAGCAAAAGTTTGCGTTTAATTGCTAATTTGCCCTTGCGAGCTACGAGTTGGACTAGGATGAATACCGACTGCTATATGCCCTCTCTTGAACAAAAACAGTAATCAAAAATTGGCGGAAATTCATCACTTTATGTGTAAACAAATATTTATGGAAGTATGTAGTCCTGAAAGTACATAGCATTCTGATAATAAATAATAAAATGCAACTTTAAAGAGAATTTTGTTATATGAAATAACATCTCTTAACCTATTTTTTTACGCAATATCCATCATTATTAAGGCATTTTTTTATATTTCATAATAACTTTTTGAAAGAACAGGTATACCAGTGAAGATAGCCACTGTTGCACAGCACTTTGTTCCCTAGCCGTTGTCATCATAACACTAATTGTCAACCTTAGAAAATAAGGTGGGTGGTTCAACTGCTCAATCATTCTCTATGTGTTATTGGCAACATCTGGTAAAGAACTACTGTGAAGTGACAAATCCCTAGAATTGAGTATGCATACTTCTGTTTTAGTTTATATAGGACACAAACCTTAACAGTTCAAAGCATGTGTGGTCTCGCCTTTTGGCCAGAAGTCAACAATAAAACTCTTTGCTATCCTAGAAGACAGCATACATGACTTTGTGTTGAGATTGTGATCTTAAACATCTGTATTTTTAGAAGCAAAGTGTGTCAGGATTCTGTCAGTAAGTGTCTGGAATTAGGAAAGATTACAGACAGCTATGGATGCAAGAATTCTAAATCTCAACACCAGTGACTTTCAGAGGAACAGCAATTGTCTTTGCTGTTCTTTGAGGAAAAAATGAGCACGCAGATTATGAGATATAAAACATGTCTTAATAAAGGGCAAAATTATATAGATAAATAGTTTAAGGTATATTCTTTTTCACGTAGTAATAATATTTTTCAAAATTCATATACATATTTAATTTTCAGACCAAGAAAGTACCTACTTTCTGCACATACTTAATATTTTTTTAAAGCTGTTTATCATTTTACTGAAGCTGACACACATTATAATTCATCACTCACTGACTGAAGTAATTTAAATTGGTGATTTGGCCGAATAACTGAATACTAGGCCAAATAAAAAAGATGAATATCCATTTTTTAAAAATATTACACTTCTAAAGGTAAATAAAATTTTATTTCTTGTAAAAAATTTTAAATGATTTAATTCAAATAATTAGAAATGTTCATTTTAGGATTGTTTCGCAGAACGTGACAATAACTAACACAGAAAAAAATTCAGTGGATAAACTAAAATTATTAGAAGTAAATTCCTATTTTGATAAAGTACTTTTAATATCTAGAATGGAGTGTCTACTTAATTGGTGGGAAAAAAAAAAAAAAAAAATGCAGAAAAATTTCCAAGATTTGCAAATTTACAGGAAAACAAATTTCAGCTCCTTCAAGCACGACTTCTTGAAAATGCCAAAAAATTAATGTTCTTGCATCGTAATTTCAGGCTTTACAATGATAAGTGATGCATAACATTAAATACACTTATGTACTATGGAAGTGAAAATTAAGTAAATGTTATATTTCTTGATAGTAAATGCAATGAAATGTAATTTTGCAATATTCTTTGTTAAATATACTCAAAAGCACATTAAAAAAATTACTTGTCTCAATTCATTGGGTTAATATCTGTTTAGTATTTGGCCAAACCGAACATTCGTTACATTCCCAATCTAAATCTGGAAGAATTTAAGTTATGGATCTTAACAATATCATTTAAATCACCACTGACTTTTCTGAAATAGATAAAAAGAAAATATGTGCCATTAAAAAATTACAACTAGCTTCTTCAATGAAATAATTTATTTTCATAATCTGACAAACATAAAAAAAGAATAAGTACGATTTCTGTCTACTAACCTTGAATAAACTACAAAAATTTTAATTATTTATAATGACAAAATTTCTACTGCTACAAATCGTAAAAAATAACCCACAAAATAGTTAAGAAATTACTTGAATGAAAGAAGTCAGGATACTTCTAAGGAATGGCTATAGGTAAGAAAACTGTTAATTTTACTCTAAAATTTATATTTATCATAAAAATTAAGTATATAGCATACTCTTCATATCTATCAGAAAAAAGGAACCAATTATTTATAGTAATATATACATATAAAGTAACAAGCAATAAACTTTAGCACCTTGTACATTGAATCCAATAAATTGGACCATCGTCTACACAAATTGCACATCATCAAAATTAAGTAAACTACCTTCAAAACAGCTTATAAAATTCTTTCTAAAAAGTGAAAATTTCAAAGAAAAAATAATCTTTAAAACAAACGATGGTATTAAAATGCATATTTCACTACTAAAAAACAAAAAGCTGTCAAGTCACCATAATTAAATGAACAAATATTATCAATGCAACCATTTAACTGATTTGCCTGTACACTATAAAAGCAGCGACTTATCATATTTTCCAAAATTTAAAGCTACAATCAAGTCATTCACAGATGCTATAATTTGATACCAAAATTATGTGGAATTGATCAATATCTTGACTGTGCCATTGTTGAATCAAAATGACACCACATTCAGATAAAAGAAGTAATCTAATTAGATAACAGAGAAAACTAATAAGTTAAGTGGTTAAAAGTCTAAAAGCCATAAATAATTTAAGCTATCATTTCTGCATCATCTACTAAATGAATTAAGAATTTGAATTTTCAAAATTAATGCCAGAAGTGTTGCATCTTTTATAATGCTATGAGTGTTAAG
The DNA here is from genome assembly GCA_013235015.1 of Araneus ventricosus. Lineage (NCBI taxonomy): Eukaryota > Metazoa > Arthropoda > Arachnida > Araneae > Araneidae > Araneus > Araneus ventricosus. The sequence continues at coordinate 19,082 of BGPR01017884.1, read as the reverse complement.
GATAAAAACTACTTAGTAGTTGTATATTAAACACAAGAGATTTCATAACTTGGATATAAATTGCTATCTATCTGCTTTGCCACAGGCATATCATACCTGTTTTCCTTTATTGAATACAGAGGAAATTCTGGTGTAATTGAAAATTTTTCTTAAACAATATTTATAAAGATGTTATAAATTTTAAAGAATTTATTTATAGAGAACTTTCCACAGTCAACAACTTGAAGTCCATACTTCAGCAGTCATAACTGACTTCTGCTATTATTTAAAACGCTGCAATTGCTGTTTTAAATACGATTTTAGACAAGAAATTTAACTTACAAATCTTTTCTGTGTAATCGGATGCAAAAACTGCAATTCATATTGAAGGAGGTAATACACAGAAGAATCATTAGTAATACAGGAGATCAAAAGTAAACTGCAATTCATCACATTGTGGTAAATACTGGAAGCTGTGCAGGTGAATATATTTTATGATTTAATACCATATAGTAAAAAAAAAAAATACTTATTAAATTCAAAAAATGAAAATTAATATATATGTTACTGTTTACGCATCAAATCCATTATGTCTTAGAATACTTAATCATTTCAGAAAATAACTGATTAAGTCAGTTGAACTCTAACTACATCACTTGTATTCTATGGTTTAACTAGTTATTTCATAAAATAACAATCAAAACGATTCATCTTGCTCATTAGTATCAGCTTCTACATTGCAATATACAGGGCGATTTTAATTAAAGTTCCGAATTCAAATCAGAAGTAGCAAACCATTTTCAACATGCTATAAAGTTGTAGCAGTAATATTAACTACTATTACTGCAGCTAAAGTTTACATGCAATATTTTTTATAATGAACGATATAATTTGGATTGTCTGCATATAAGCAACATTTTGTATCGTGTATAATTCAGTCAAATTGTTTATTTTACACTTTTAAATATCTATCATCAGTTAATTTACAGAATAAGTTTCTAAAGTGAGCAATTACTAACTGATTAGACAGTTGAACAGACTTAATCTGTTATTTCATGAAAAAGCGAACTGCACATTTTAACGGTAACATAGATATAAATTGCAGAAGGAATGTAAATATAAAAAGTTGCATGTCTCAAAGCTTATAACAAGCAAAATGCATTTATTTTTAATGCAAGACGATTTTATTCACAAACATAACAATTCACGGACAGAAACAGAGCCACCACTGTGAAAAATATAATACTTCTGAAATGGTTATTCTAAATTTCATCTCTTGAACTTTGGCATCGTACATGCAAACAAATAAAAATAGTTCAAAGCATATATACAGTTTGAGGAAGACACATCATTCACTGATGAACATTTCATGCAAGCTTTTCATCACTCTTCAAACAGCATGGTGACCAAGGCCGCACTTTTGCATTGTTCATCATCAAGTCTTCTTGGCTATAGGTTAATGGAAGAAATGGTTTACTTATTAAAAAAAAAAGATGCAATACTGCAAGCAATAATTTTTAAAAAAATAAGACAAATATTACATGACAACATCATCACTAAATGATACATTTATTATAGTTGTTATGAAAGTTTATAAGGGGAAGAGGGATAAACTGAATTTTTAGTGGAAAAAAAAATCAGCCAGCAAAACTTATTTTACCACATTTTTATTAACTTGCTTTCTTGTCTGTCTGTGTCTGTTCGGTACAAATTTTGCGATTTCAAGCTAACTTCGTGATGAGCTGGAGACTTGAAACTTTATTTAAATATAGCTCAGAACTAGATGACAATGCAATATTTACTTGCTTTCTTGTCCGTTAATTTTTTATTTAATATTTTGTGTTGTAGTGACCCAGAGCTTCAATAGATGGCACTGTCCAGGTGTCACTCATGAATAGCGAGGAAGGGGAATCTGGAGTTGTATAAGTGGATTCCAAGAAATTCCGCAGCGAATAGTGGGGGAACATCGAAGAGTGGATTGAAGTTCGGAGGGGAGGGTTTGCTATACACCAGAGTGACAATCATTTGCTTGTCGTGCAATTCCATAGGGGAAAAAAAAAAGTAAAACGCCTTTTCAGGAAAATAACAATTAAACAGATTGGTATATTATTGGTGGGTAGGTATAACAATTTCTATTTATGATCAGGTGAAGAGAAACTGAAATAAACCTGAATTTTGCCACATGTCTCCGTCATAATCTCATCAAGATGTTTAAAATCGATCACAAAATTTCACACACACAAGACTAAAAAGCAGAAAATAATTATTTAAATAAAATAAAAATTTTAATATACCATGTTTTTAAAATGGACTATAAAGTATAAAACAATTTCTCCTAGCCCCATATAAATTTAAAACGAAAAATGTGGGGCGTATGCAATATTTAATGGTCAGGAGTGTAGGGTGTAGCTGTCGGTGAGAAAACTCACACAACAGTTCACATCATTTTCATCGCAATAAAGTTGTTAGTGACTTAAATAAACTATTTATGCATCAATTATCTATTGCATGCGCCCCAAGTTTTTCGTTTCAAATCTGTATGGGGCTAGAAGAAATTATTTTATACTTTTTAGTCCATTTTAAAAACGTATATTAAAATTTTTATTTTATTTAAATAATTATTTTCATGTTATGAAGCATTGAATATTCACTACCACTTCAAAAGTACTGTTACATGTTAATGTTAAATTTAATTGTACAAAGTACATGACAACAGTAGCTGCGAACATTTTGATGAGAAGTTAATAATAGCTAGCAGAACTGTTAGATCAACTGCAGTTTGATTAAGAAATATTGCATGAAAAGGAGGTGTGTGTGTGCTTGAAGCTACATGACAGAATAGTGAGGAAATCAGTGAATACGTTTCACTATAAGTAACGCATAATGATGTGAAGTATAAAAAATCTATTATTCCTTACAAAAAAAAAAGTAAGATGAAAAAAATTTAAATAAAAACATGCACATGTACAAAGAACATCATAAACGAAAATATCTTTTGAATTATTGAAATTTAACTTTCTGTTTATTTTTATAATTTTTTCTCTTTAGTTATGCAATTTATTTTGAAAATGTGTTTTCAAGTTAAATCATAATTATCCCTCAATTAATACAAAAATTCATATAAATATGGTAGCAATAAATATAATAAAATTGTGTTTTGTTTCTATGAATTTTACACAAGTAAAACTTTTAAATGGATTTTAATAATTTACCTTTAATGATACATTTTTTAACCATTTTAATAAAAGAAGACAATTTAATTTGATATAATAATTCAGTAACACAGAAAATAGGATGGATCAAGAAATAATACTAACAGTATTCCATTTCACGAGGGTAGGTACACTTGTGAGCTTAAAGTTTGGATCCTTACGAAACTCATTGTTTGGATCTTTCCAACTGAAAAAGAAAAAAACACCATTATTAAATGTCAAATGCATATAGATTAAATAATTCAAGTAAAAGTCAATTGTAAAAAATGAAAAAAAAAAAAAAATCATTTGTAATATTTTTGCTGCACAGAAAGCCAGCAACATTTTGTAATTATTCATTGATTTACCTATAATTGATGGTTGGAAAAAAGAATCACTAAGATACATTTTAAGACAGGGATTTAAACAGTGAAACCAGATTAAAGCCCTTATTATATCAGAGAAAGATAAAATCTGCAGTTTCTGCGAACTACCTGTGGGCTTATTTATTACTATTTTGTTTTATTCAGAGATTTAAGAGGGGGAAAATTATTATCCTTTATATCTTTCATGAGAGAAAGTTGTTCTGCAAAATTATATGAAATACGAGTAGCAACTTGATTTCTTTGGTGCTGAATTGATAATAGATCAAGTTGCAATATATTGTTACAAAGCTATAAAGTCGTTTCCCTAAGATGCTAGACTTGGCAACAAAGGGAATTTTCTAGAAGGACCTGAAACTTTCCACCTATTTCTACTTGTTTCATGAACTTTCTAGAGATTACGTCACTTCCTGCATAATGAAGTCGCTTCCTGTTGAAAAGTATAAAGGCAAGCTCTCAAGCCAAGAAAAGTCAGTTGGAATTTGACCTGCAAGCAAGCTGGTGAGTTAACAAGAAACCTTTGAGCCTTGTGTTCAGATTTATTGGTAGTCTCTGTTGTGAATTTTTACTAGTGCTGTGTTAATACTTGTGCTACGTTTCTTTGCTTGGGAATATTTGTAAAATAAAGAGCTTTATTTTTTTAAATCCTGCTTATTGGATTGCATTCACATACATCCACAAAGCAATTTTGTTACAATATATATATAATTTTCAAGCAAATTTTATATGCCTTAAAATAGTTGTTGGGCGATGGAGATTAAAAAAAACTTTAAAAAAAAAAATAAATTATCACCCAATTAAGTACATCAATACCACCTGAATTTCCTTAAATTTCATATTCAAATGATTCAGTACTATCTAGATTAGATTTTCAACCAATGCAATAGCAAAATTACATTTTATTTTAAAAAGAAAACTGTATGAATTGACCTTCTCCTTATGAGGGTATAGATGCTGTATAAGCAGTTAACAGGCTGATGCAACTTTTATTCCAGTAAAAAATTAGGGTTTAAATTCCCTTGCTTCTAATCCCAGTCGACACTCGCCGGGGCAGGATTTCTCAATAGAGATCCATTGCAACTAATCCGTGTCTGCTCCAATCAGCTATCCGATTGCTTCATTCTCCTGTCCTGTTCAGTTATCTCACATGTGATAGTTCGACCAGATGCTAATGATGGAGGGGGAAAAAAAAACTTAGTAGTTACTTCGTGGCATTTAAGGGAAGCCAGGCTTTTATTTTCCAATTATTTTAAAAGAAAGGAAAGCAATATCCTCCCGACTGCTATCTAAAGTTTAATCATAAAAAAAGCATTAGAACTTGAATCACAGACTATTCAACTTAAATGAATTCATGCTAGAAAAAACCTTTCTTAATCAACATTGAGACCATGGATTATTTTTTATAAACAAGTTCCCATTGAGTGTATTTACGGGACTCTTAACCCTCTGCGGACAGGTGACTTTTTAGAACACTCAGATTAGGTTGACACACTTTATGCATCATCCCGTTTTTTCCAACTTTATGCTCAGTTAATTAATAAACAAGACAATCTTATTTTTTGTGGTATAATAAGATTAGAGCTTGAATGGTTGGATGATATACACATTTGTGTTCGAGTTTGTGTTGCTATATTCTTGGTGAACTGGATTGTCCTAAACGTCAGCTCAGAATCAGTTTTTTGGTTGCAGTACTCACGTCCCTTCTCCATCGAGACTCAATGCATCAGATTCATCCTCAGCTGGTATTTTCTTGCTTAATTCTTCCAAAATAACTGAATATTTCTTGGCATGGATAAATTTCCGCCTTTTCGTGATAGACCGGTTGGGTTACGGAGAGCGTTTCATGCACTTTCAAGCGCAATCAGACTGGACTGAGTGATTTACTGTCAGTGGAAAATATCGGAGCAAGTAGAGAGAATGCTAATATGAGGTTAAAGGCGTGGCAAGCTCTCCACCTTCGATAGTTTTTATTCAGCTTATGGTACATAACCACTGGTGTACTCTATACGTCATAACTGTCCACAAAGGGTTAAACAACAGAGGTAAACAGGACACATTTCTACCAATTAGGGAAGGAACTGTAGCAGAGAGCAGATAACCAGTTTAAGTAAACCAAGATAAATGGTTTTTGAAATAACCGGTTTTTGGTTTAAAAAAAAAAAGAAATATTTGTAGACAAAATTTTTCGGTTAACTTTCAGTCTACGGTGCCCACTTACTTCGTTCCTCTTAGGATCGCCAACTCTCTGCCGCCAAGAATGGAGAGGAGAGGATATTTGTTTTGGTTGCGCAATAATGATTTTAACGAGTGGGATGTGCGGAAATTGATCTGTTCATTGGTGTTTTGCGCATGGCGCGATATTACGATTCGTTTTGATTGGTTTGTTCCGTTTGATTTGATTGGTCGATTCAATCGAATTTGTTTTGTCGGTTTGATTTTTGTCCGATTTTATCATTTCGTTACGTGCGCTTCGTACAGCTATTGTTGATTGTGGCATTGGTTCCCTTTCGAAGTATGTGGATTGATAGCAAGTGGATACCAGTGTCCTAAGTGTAAATAGCAATTAAAATAGATATGGATCATTCCATGTCAAGTGATCCAGAGCTAGTTGCTTAACCATTTTATAATCAAATGATTTTTTGTATGTTGATTCCTATATAATTAGAGAGTCCAAAAAGACTAATTTAAATTTTTTTTTATCTTTTTCTGATGGCAGCCATTTTTGTTTTACAAAACATGCCGATTTTTGCATTTGCAGGGGTTTGCATTAACTTATATTACTCGGAACTGGTGAACCTGAGGTTGATGAAACAAAAACTGGTTTATTCAGGAAGATACAACCTTTATTATCTCCAGCACACATTTAAGGAAAATTGTATCCCAAATAGCAAAAATCAGCTTAGAAGCTTGACTTTAAAAATGACAAATTTTCAATTTTTGAAGGCATATAATTCCCAAAAGGAATCTATTCTCTATATTACTTTTTTGGGGATGTGTAGCTACCTTAATGTACTGCATTTGCAAAAAAATTCAACCCTGAGATTTGCTTCTTTTAAGAGCTACAGGCTTTCAAAATCCGAAAATTAAAAAAAAATCCATATTTTGACACCTTATATCTTTGTTGGGGCAAAGTTTAAAAATCTGAAATTTTTACAGATAAACCCTTTATAGTGTATTATACTGCTGTAAAAAATTCATGTTTGATATTAATCTACAAGTTAAGTTAGAGGACTTTAAAAATCCCATAAAAACATTTTTTGCCAAAAATGACAGAGCATAAATTTGACTAAGTACTATTTTTATCATTAATAAATTATAATATGATATAACTACTATTATCTATTACATATAAACTTACTTTTTTTACATGAAGTAGTTTATGCACACTTTAAATGTATAATGAAGTTGAAATGAATATGTTTCATGATCACTTTAGGGTCCACAGTATAATTGAGGCTTCTCTATTCACTTATTTTATAACACAGTTAGTTATTTACTATGGTTACCATTGTTAAAACACTTTAAAACTTCAAATACAAGTATTGATATATTATTTACAACTAACACATCACAAAAATGTGGATATACTATAGATGTGAGTCAGGTTTATCATTCTACCTTGATTTGTATTCATAAAGAAGTTTTGATATTTCTTCACATAGTTTTGGGGAAATGTTATGTGCCCTTCCAGTAGTTGTTGTAGTTCTAAGGTACTTAGTTTCCTTAAAACATTGTTCATAGGCACCCAAATCTAGTCTTTCTCCTTTTTCTTAAAAGCTGTCCTTGGATTGGCAGAGATGAGAAAATGTTACAAGCACATCTTTATTTATATCACTAATGTCATTCACCTCTGCCAGCCACCATTGACCATCACATACACATGCAATAGAATCTCTTATGTGAAGTAATGAAGCACTTCAAGTTACTCTCCGACACAGGAACAAAACAATGGAAACTCCTTGTACCAGTAATTGCCACAGAGTTTTCAAATTGGTCAAGAAGTTTATTGTTATGATGTTGAATGATTTCTTCATCTTTTATGTAAGTGCAGGTGATTGCTTTTAAATGCTCGTGACAAAATTCAAACATATTTGCTGGAAGTCAATATTTGATCAGAGTACGGTCGCTGGAGACTTGCTTTGGTTTGTTGAAGTCTATCACAAAAGTTTGTGAACAGGTCTGAACGTCCACACATTTTGTTGAATAAGTATATTAGGCCTACAGCATTTTAAGAGATTATCTTATAAATAGAAACATAACATAATATGTTATAACTTAACAGAATAAATACGAAGTAAAATGAAGACACCAAATGGTGCATTAATTGAAAATATAAATGCCATAAGAATTAATTTGAATTGTAATTTTAATTACAAATATTACTTGAGGTCATATTATATTTATTGATGATAGAGAAGCCTCAATTATACTGCGGACCCTAAAGTGACCATGAAACATTCAAATTTTTCAACTTCATTATACATTAGAAGTGTGCAAAAGCTACTTCATGTAAAAAAAATAAGTTTATATGTAATGGGTAATAGTAGTTATATCATATTATAATTTATTAATGATAAAAATAGTATTTAGTCAAATTTATGCTCCGTCAATTTTGGCAAAAAATACGTTTTTTATGGGATTTTTCAAGTCCTCTAACTTGACTTGTAGATAAATATCAAACATGAAATTTTGCAGCAATATAATACACTAGAGAGGGTTTATCTGTAAAAATTTCAGATTTTGAAAGCCCGTAGCTCTTAAAAGAAGCAAATCTCAGGGTTGAATTTTTTTGCAAATAAAGTACATTAAGGTAACTACACATCCCCCAAAAAGTAATATGGCAAATTGATTCCTTTTGGGAATTATATGCCTTCAAAAATTGAAATTTTTAAAGTCAAACTTCTAAGCTGATTTTTGCTATTTGGGATAAAATTTTCCTTAAATGTGTGCTGGAGATAATAAAAGCTGTATCTTCCTGAATAAACCTGTTTTTGTTTCATCAACCTTGGATTCACCAGTTCTGAGTAATATAAGTTAACGCAAACCCCTACAAATGCAAAAATCGGCATGTTTTGTAAAACAAAAATGGTTGCCATCGGAATTCAGAAAAAGATAAAAAATTAAAATTAGTCTTTTTGGACTCTCTAATTATGTAGGAATCAACATACAAAAAATCATTTGATTATAAAATGGCCAAGCAACCAATTATTTTTTTCTGGATCACTTGACATGGAATGACCCGTATGTGAAGTTTTAACTACACTTTTCTCGTTTTTGTACATTTTCAGTCACTTTTAGGTTCAGAATTGTGTATGTTATTTTGTGTTTCCACTTCTCAATAAATAGGCGAAGCTACTATTGTCCCGTTTTGCAGAAAGCGAAGCCGCTGATGTTTTTTTAAGTTAAAAAAATTTGCCCGGTACGCGTTTAAAATGCCGAAGGCATTGCATGCTCAATCGCTCCTTTTCAAATGAAGCATGCGCAGTGCAGCAATGAAAAGTGCACTGCGCATCCCAAACAGTGTTTGGCGCCAGCAAATCAAATTGCACCAAGATAAATTGGCGAGAAGCAAGTGGGCACCGTAGACTGAAAGTTTACCAATTTTTCATTAGTACAAAATAATATACAAAAAGTAAGTATTAATGCAATAAGTAATATCAATAAATAAGTAATTAAGGTAATACGTAATTAATACAATAAGCAATAATAACAAATGAGTAATTAATAGAATAATTAAGTATTGTAGACAAAATTTTAAGAATTGTATTAAATAATGAAGACAAATAAAAAAAGAAATTAGAGAGTACAGATGAAAATAATCGTTTTTGGTGTTGTTTGCATCTATATGTATAATAAAAAATAACTATTGTTTAGTAACGGATTTGGAAATCGTCCACGCTTTTCTGCATGTGCCGGGCGGAGTTATTTTCATCAAAATAGGGGGAAAGTGAAGAATGGAGGGAGATGTTTAGATTTTACTTAGCGTGATCTAACAAAGAACTCCGGAAATGTGCTCACCCGACTCATTGTCCGACACCCCTTTCAGGTGTAAAATCGTCCAAAAGTGCTGGTCTCGGAACATTGAAATGAAATGAACTATAGATAGATTATGTGTTAGCACAAACATGTTATACTTGCTCTTTTATTTTAAAATTCGGATACCCTGCAAATATCACATATTTTTTAAATATAAGTGCATAAAACACAGATAACAAGAGTGGCGGTAAAATACTTACTAAGTTCTATCTCCAACACTGCAGTAAATAAATACACTATCTTCTGGAGCAATTTTCAAGCCTTCTTCAATAATTGGCTCAGCTGAAAAATGATATCGTATGAACATGTGTATTTTATTAACCCATGAAAAGATTAAAATAAAATACAAATATTTGAACATAAAATACATGATTATATAAGTAGAAAACTGGATCCCCTCGCCTTGCCTAAGCATCCAGATAACCTGAATGACAGTCGCTGCAATAGCTCGAGTACTGAGGCAGGAGTCCTAGTGGCCATCACTGGCTATGGCCCGACCCCTACCATAGAAGGTACGTACTATCACTGGAGGGCCTCACTCTAAGCCACCCCCATTACTATACCCACCAGGGAAGCGAGAACCCGCTTACTTATACGGCGACTTCTCATTCGTGTATTCGCAGTGCCCCAAGTGGAATATATGATTATATAAAAATTTAAACAGAAATAAAATATTTATAATTATATTTACAATAATAATAAACTCGTAAGTAATTTTTATACAACCAAAGAAGTAATCAATATTCTATATAATGAGAACAACTGATCCAAGAACTTATAAATTTTAGTTAGCTTAAGATGACTTAAAGAAAGGTATTGAGAATATGTAAAAAAAAAAAAAAGTTAAAACTGATTTTTTAAGATTGAAAAGCTATTTAAGAAATACACAAGTCTTAAAAAAGTGTATTCTGGATATCAAATATGATGGAGTTTGTCTTCAAAATAAATTTAAGAAGATGCAAAAGTGGGCAAATTGATTGAGAGTTAGAATGAAAAATAAACAGACATAATGATTGCTTTCAGTATTTGTTATTTTTTGGTAGAGATTGTACTTACTAAATTTCAACGATTTAAAGATAAAAAAAAAGTTCCATATTTTTTTAACGGTATTTAAAAGTTACCATTAATCATCTGTCACTTGATAATTAATTTGTTTTGAAAGGAGAAAATGTAAAAAGTTAATCAGTTAGACTAGTCTGAATGATAATAATAGGAAGAGAATTACCTGCCACACAATCTGGACACCAACTTTTTCCCTTGTCATCCTTAGAACCACAAAATAAAACAAATAAAGAATTTGAGTTAGAATTTTCTTCTATAGCTTTTTTCACTGCTTCATAGCCTTCGACGTTAATTCTTCTCACCATATTGATGAAAAAACGAAACAAACCGGTCAGAAAACAAATTTTACAAACCGCTCACACTGATTATCACGAGGATCGAATGTTTTGAATTTGATATGACAGGTAGTTGAGTCGAGTTGAAGTGATAACGTTTAATGCAGCACGATCAACATTTATTTTCTTCTCATTCTTTATTAAACTTTTAGTACTGCCTTTTGATGTATAATACAAGAGTTAAGAGTAACCCTAAGAAAGAATCAATTCATACAACTCCTATTTTATGTCTAATTCATTCCTTAAAACCCATTTTGTTTGCAGGACAGTTCTTGAATCTTTGCTGAAACATTAGTCAAATATTTATTTTTTGCGAGTTATTTGATGTTCAGATTTCTATATTAACATATAATTTTATAATTATAAGGCAAATTTAATAATATTATAGTTTAAATACAAAAAATAATTAAAAATATTAATTTTTATTTTAGTATGGCGGTGGACCCATTTTATCGATCTCAAGTGAAGTGAACGATTGTTTTGATTTCAAAATCTAAATAACGAGTTTTTTTCCCTTGAATTCATTTTAATGTGTTTCAGAAATATATTGACTTTTCTCTCAAGATAACAGCTTTTAATCATTAATTAGAAAAGCTATTTTCTAGACAAATCATTAACTTGTAATATTGTGATTTATTTAAAACAATACTATACTTTAAAATCGTTTGATGAAAGTATCATTTTGGACAATTTTGTGACTTGTTGAAAGCATTGTTCATACATTTGGAAATGGCAGAAGAACCGATGGACACAGGTAATTTTAAAATACCTTTTGCACAGACAAAAACTGAAGGAGCTCCAGATGAAAGTGGAAAAAAGAGTGATATTTCAAGTGAAAAAGAGAGTGATATTTCAAGTGAAAAGAAGAGCGAAGAGAAAGTATCGGAAAAGAACCTTAAGAAGAAAGCACCCAAACCTTTGATAAATGTTCCTTTGCCTTATAAGGAACCCGAATGGAGTGGTCCACCTCCCCCTGGTTATTCTTTTGAGATCATAAAAAATGGTACTGTTGTTTCAACCATGGTAATAAGAAAATCCCTTTTCGTGTTTGGTCGTTTAGACTTGTGTGATGTGATTTTTGAACATCCATCGGTGTCCAGGTATCATGCTGTCATACAGTACTGCGGAGGAGATGATTCTCATCCTAGAGGTTTCTATCTTTATGATCTTGGGAGTACACACGGTACATTCCTCAACAAAGGAAAGGTATCGCCAAAAATTTACTATAGGCTCAAAGTTGGCTACATTTTGAAATTTGGAGGAAGTTCCAGGATGCATATTTTTCAAGGTCCCGAAGAGGAAGAAGAAGAACCCAAAAAACCAATTGAAGAGAAAAAGAAAACTGAGGAAGAAGTTTGCACCTGGGGAATGGGTGAAGATGCTGACGAAGAGGAAGATTTAGCCATAAATCCTTATGCTATTTCCACACAAAATGAAGATCTATATTTAGACGACCCAAAGAAAACACTCAAGGGGTGGTTTGAAAGAGAAGGTTATGAAGTTGAATATAATGTTGAGGAGAAAGGTTTCAGGACTTTTTCATGTACTGTTCAATTACCTGTAGATACACCAACTGGCGATTTTTTGACAGTTGAGGCTTCTGTGACTGGCAAAAAGAAGGAAGCAGTTATAGCCTGCGCTCTCGAGGCTTGTCGCACTTTGGATCGTATGGGGTTGCTTCGGCAGTCACATCAAGAAAGTCGCCAGGTGAAGAAGAGGAAGAAATGGGAAGAGAATGATTACTATGACAGCGACGAAGACACATTTTATGACAGATCTGGTGAAATTGAGAAAAGAAGGGAAATGCGAAAGAGACTGGCAGCAAAGAAACCTGAAGTTGAAAACTTTCAGTCTTTGGAGACAAAACTCAAAGCTGTTGTTACAGAGATTGAGGAGATAAACAAGAAAATAAATGCATACACAGCAATGAATGCAAATTCTTCTACAGATGCAGCTGAAGACTCTCTTGAATCGTATATGTCTAGTTTAACCAAAGCGACAGATATGCCAACTGATAAATTTGAAAAAAGGAAGTTGAAGTTAAGGTTAATTGAAGCTGAAAAAGAAAAGGCCCATTTAGAAAAATTGTTGGATATAGCGAGACCTGCGCAGTTACCACCAGTTATAAAGCATCCTGGTATCATTGGAAAGCGACTGAAGTCCAAGCTTCAGCTACCAGTTCAAAAGCCCAAACTAGAAATTAAACTTCAGGAAAAGGAAGAAGAAATGGTTGAAGAAGTTGACAGTGATTCGGAAACTGAATCTCCTGACAAACCATCTGGTGAACAAGAAGCTCAAGAAAACCTAAGTACAAGATCAGATTCTCCAACTGAACCTAAAAAGTATGGATTACTGTTGAATGTTAAACATAAAACTGAAAAGAAATCAGAAAATGTGACTGTGAAAGAAATTAATGATCCAACAGATGCTGAAAGTGATTTACTTGAACAATCTAGAATTTCTGACTTGGTAGATAAAAGTAAAGAAAAAGACAATGAAGAAATGGACTTTGAAACTAATGAGGTAAAGCACAAGGGAAAATCAGACTTTGAAAATATGTCTCCATCTGTGAAGCGTATTAAAAAGGACAATTCCAAAAAGTCGAAAAAGGAAGTTGATGTTTATGCAACAGATAATAAGGACTATGTTACATGGACTCCACCTGCTAATCAAACTGGTGATGGCATGACACATTTAAATGCTAAATATGGCTATTAATTGATGAACTGTTTTTCTACATGGAATTTTAATGTCGTCATATTTTCAACTGTTGTTTAAAGAATTAAATTCATGGTTTAGTAAAATTTTATTATTACTAAATAAAATTTTTTCTTTTCTTCTTAATTAAAGGAACTGATTAGTATAAACTGTTGAAATAAGTAAACAGTCACATTAAAGCTATTCAGTTATTTCCCATTAATTAAATTATTCTTCTTTGTTGAGCCATTCATTTTATAATTTCGATGCTTTTCATTAGCCAAATTACATGTTGAGTATAGAAGCCTTATAGTTTGAGTATATGAAATATGTAACATTTTGTCAATTGGGCAGTGTGAAGTCACGGTACTTGGTACAAGTGCACACATATTTGGGACTGGTACTCTAAGAGAAAGGTGTCATTTTGTTCCAACTTTTGTGTGCAACTGCACTTCAATTAGAAATGTTGCCATTCTAGCTGAAAAGTAAACATTTTGTTTATTAATGAAATGAAATATTTTATACATTTTGTAACTTATGATATACTGTTTCAATTTTTTTTTGTCAGAATATTTTGTTGAAGTAAATTAGTATCCTAATTGTCTTTTAATTTCCAAAGTTTAAATATTTTACTTTAAATATCCTGCAAATTACGTTGTGAACTCTATTTTTATTCCAACATCATATTTTCAAACTGATAGAAAAATTGTGGTAATTATAAGTAATAAAATAACTTTTGAAAGGAATATCATTTAGAAGCTTGATTGAATATTATTTTTTATTTCAGTTAAGGATATTCTTTTATTCCGTGGTCATTCTGTTGACATGATTATAAGATGCATGTTTTTGTGGTCTTCATATTACTTTTTTTTTTACTTATAAAGTAAGTTGCAATATGTAAAAATTTGTACCACATGTTATTGTACAAACAACGAATATTTATATTTGTTAGTTTCTTCCATTTTTTAAATAAAAATTCATTGTTGAAAAAGAAGAAAAATCATTACGAACTTTCAATCTTAAGAATGTGGAATTACTTCAATTATTAAGGAATGCTGAAAAGACCTGTAAAGCATTTCTAGATTTTTAAAATAAAAGTGAATCAAATCATAAAAAATAGTAATAAACTGTATATATTTCTTTAGGTAAATATGGAATTATTTGTGATTGTTAGTAGTTTTTTGTTTGATCATAGGGGTTTTACCAGTTGTTGTGCTTGTGCTTTATTATATTTAGACATCTCACTCTTATGGTATATACTTAGAAATAACTAGCCACTTTATGAAACTCTTTATTAAGATTATATAAAGTATCAATAAATACTAATTAATGTAAAGATTATTAGAAAGTTTACACTATAATAATTTTTTTTCAAATTTTCACAGATTTTTTTGCTTACATAATTTCTGTACAAATCATGATTATCAGTGATGAAGCTTTCATATGCCTTTTTAAGAAGTTTTTCATGTCTGACCTTTGAGGTATTTTCCTCTACAACTTGTTTTGACTGTAATTATTATATAAAAAATAAATTTTAAATTAAATAAAACTTTAAAGAGTTTGCTTGGTTTTTTAAAATAAGAATCACCACTAAGATGTTTGTATATGTTTCCAGAAATGTAAGAAAAATACACATGCCTAGGCAATATATAGAATGTCTGCAGTGGCGAATCCGAGAGGGGGCTATGGGGCTGCAGCCCCCCCCCCCAGAGCTAAACCAAAATTCTTGATTTTATTTAAAATCACTACAACTCTTTGTTCTTAATTTTCATTAAAAAAAATTATCAAATCGTGACAACATTGCTTTCTGACTTGACAGGCTCGAAAATTTTCCTACTTTTCTAGTTATTCCACTTGTACTTGTAGCGTTGCCGCGGTCGAAAAATTTTTTTGTCTAGTTATTTCATTGTATATTTTATTAAATTATCGAAAGTATTGTAGCGTTCTTTATGATTCTTATTGCCAGGTGAGTAAAGTCTGTAAAGTTAAACTGTTTTGGTTTACCTAAGCTATGAGGTTTGACATTCGTCACTACGATGCAAAATTTTTATGACCTCAGCCCCCTTCCCGACCGAATCCTGGATTCGCCACTGAATGTCTGGGTAAAGGATAATTATTTTAATGTTATTTATACGTTGTTTAGGCATTATATAGAATGATAAATACTATTTAGGCAAACTATTAAAAGATAGTCATGAAAAGGCTTTTATTGAAAAGACATGCATTCTATAGGAATTCAAAGTTGTATTTTTCATCACTTTCAGACAAAAACTGATGTGCAGTTGGTGAATTATCTGTCTAAGGTGATCACTGGAGATCATACTTCTTGCCATATGACTTTAGACGTGCTGTTAATGGGGGTATTTTATACTTTGCCAGTTTGTTTTAAGGCATTGCATAAAATGCTTAGGAAATGGGCGAAATATTAATCATCTCATGCTTTGCTCTAAAATGTTGGGTATTCTATATACTGCTAGGTATTCTTTGCAATGTGTGTTTTTTATATATTACTGGTAGCATATAGTTATTTTGGTTATATTGGTGTAATATCGAAACTTCGCCATTGAAATTCATGTTTTGTGTATCGATTACAGTAAAAAATCTCAATTTGAAGGTAACAGATATTTAAATTACTGAGTTCTGCATGATGCAGAGGTTCTTGCATCCACTTCCATACTGTCTGTCTGCCACGAGAACTTTGCTCGCCAAGTAGTCTCGTTGACTGCGGTAACTATTGAAACAGGTTATCATAAGAGGAATCCGTTTCGAGTAGGTAGAAGTTCACAAATGATGTACTCTTTTTACTGCTGCAAACTTGCACCAAGAATGAAATAAAACCCCGACCTCTGTTGGATTCCTCCTATTCGAAATGGATCTTGCCTAACATAATCAGTTGTTATAGCGACCACTGTCAATGAGACAACTTGGCGAGTAGAGTTCTCCTGTCGACAGACAGTAATTAAGTTGATTTAAATTTGCGTTGTAATATTACCTAAAAACATTATTGGAGCTGTTAAAGTTTGGAATAATATAAGGAAATTTATTCCGATAGGAAAATAGCTACTTCTACTACTTTATTGCTATTCTCTATAAAATATACAAAATCTTCATCCTTGGTCCGAGATTTCTTCTCACTAACTTCACTTTTTACTATCTCAAGTTTATTCTTTAATCGGCAACAGTAATTTTTATCAGTTGAGATTTTTCATATTTGATTTATTTAAATCTGTTCCTTACCGACTGAAGTAAAGATAATTTTTTCTGTAATTGAATTTTATAATATAACATGGAAAGTTCTGCAAATTGCATTATTTTGTAAATACTTGCCTATACTTACTGTAACAAACATCCTTAATTCCTCAAATCATTGAAAGGATATGGAAATCACGCAATTAATATAAAACTATCAGATTTTAATATGATGCGAATTAGGTACTTTATTAATGTAATAATTTGATTTGGCATAGCAAAGAATTTAACAATCTATGAATTATTTTGGCTCATTTAAAATTGTGACCATATATTTATTTCAGAGATTTGATGATAATTATTTTGTGTAATAGAATAAACCGTGTTTCGGTTTCCAAAATTTCTGTGAAGAATTTCTATTTGCACTATGAATAGTACTTTCGTCCCAAGGTGTTTTTACGAAGTGTCTAACCCCAAACAGGCAAAACATCAGATGTGATGGACAGTGGGCGTACAATGCATGTACACCTTGTTGACCAAAGTCCGCCACAATAACCACCTCTACGACCGGCTCTTTTGCATTGCTGATCACATGCATTCCAGTTGGCAGGGCACATGTTTCCAGAAACAGGTGGACCTGTAATGGAACATCTCGTTATTCGGATTTCTTGATTCCAAATTATTTAATAAAATATCAAAGCAAAGCAAATACAGTGAAACCTCTTCGAACGGCCACCCCTCTTAACGGCCAATTTTTTGTGGCACGGATTTTTCGGCCCATAGACCTAATGTTAAAATAATCCCTAGCAACGGCCACCCAACCCCTCTGAACGGCCGCCGGGTGGGTTCGCCCATCCCATTTAACAAAAGCATTGGTTAGAGATTTACTTTTTAAACTGAAAAACGAACTTGAAAAAATGGTTTTTTCCCGAGAAGGGCAAAAACTTAAAACATTAAATAAAATTATTAAATAAAGTACTATTTTCTCTTTAGATAAGTCAAACTTCATTTTAAATAAGAAATATGTGTCAGACTTGTTTATATTATCAGTTATAATTAACAAGATTTAACAAAGATATTAACTATAAATTAATTAGTCAAAAATTAATTAAAACTCTTTGTAATATATAGAATGGCGCATATGCAGCTATTTCTAATATAATACAGAAACAAATAATAGAAATATAAATTAAAAGGTAAAAAAAGGAAAAGTATAAAAAAGACACAGAAGATTTAAACAAAATACGATAAAAATACACCTTTTTGCGTGCTCAACGCAACAGCATCAAGTTAGTTGTTTATATTATGTATTATAGCAATTATCTTGTAATTGTAACGAAAACCCTTCAGAGCGGCCAATTTTTCTCGGAACGGAGGGGTGGCCGCTCAGAGAGGTTTCACTGTATGACTCATTCCTTTAATTGATTTTTTTTCGTAAGTGAGGAAACTACTGTCCTTCTGCCACGAGAAAAGTCCTGAACAAGGTTGCCTGAAGTAGACGAGTCGAAGAAAGGAAGGAAACGGGTATAAAATCAAACGCAACATTTGGCATTTCATTAGTCGAGGAATTAATTTTCGACCGAAGTACAAATCAAAATGAGACTTCCGCCAGTTCTATCTGCGCCAAAGCCCTTTCCTTCACCCCCCAAAATGCAGTAGAATATTCCGTTCCCATAACGACCGCCATCTGCATGTATGGTGTCTGGGGTTTTTCTTGTGGCGGTAGGACAGTAGCCAGGAATGCCACTAGAGTTTGCCTGACGGGGGGGGGGGGCCCATTTTCCCGCCCCGGGGACCCATTATCCCCGCCCGGGGGGACGAGTGTAATGAAATTGGTCTCAAATTTTCACCAGATTATTATTTATCAACTGCAGTTGAATACGCCGTACAAAAACTTTCCCGAAGGGATACAAAATTTTTCCTCGACAGGGGGGCACAGAATCCCCGACGGGGGGGCCTGGTCCTCCCCCCTCTGGCGTCATTCCTGACAGTAGTATGCAACAATTCTAGTTGACAGTTTGCTGAAAGATGCGAGCGATCGCATCACCGGTGAATGGCGTAAGAAGTGTTCCGACGTGTTATAGAGAATATAATGTTAGAAAGAGGAGTATTATAGAAAGGGCTGAATGAAATGAAACAATTTTCATTTTAAATAAAGAGAAGCATATATCTTTTCGATTATTGGTGTTTAAAACTAAATTCTGTATGAA
>BGPR01017883.1:2874-31763 GCA_013235015.1 Araneus ventricosus | reverse complement strand
TGTGAAGTATGCTTCAAAATGAAACATAAAATTTATATATATATATATAAGATATATTATTTTTAAATTAAAGTTCTGACCAATTTTTTTTTTAAAATTGCTATCAGGATTCAGAATAAAATATTCCAGAACTTAAAAAGGATCGGAGGATAATTTATCTTTTTTGATTTGAAGGAATGACACTTAAAATGAAATAATAATTTTGGAAACTGTTTATGTTATACAGAGATTGCTCGTGAAATTTCTGATTAATAATTTCTCAGAATTCCATGCTACAAGTCAGTCAGTCTTGTTTTGATTTAATGAGGAGTGATTTACTCTCTTCACATGTAATAATAATATGGAAAATTTTAAGTTGGAAAGAAAAAAAAGCACTTGTTTGGAATTTTTTAATGTTAAAAAAGATAAAAGTGTACTGTGATGTTGAGTACAAATGACAATGTAACCAAATTGGAAAAACACGTAAAAAAATGTTTCAAATATCCTGTTGGGTTAAAAAAGGGATGCAATAGGAAATTAATATAGTTTTAAACAAATTCAAACTATGAAAACTACATCAAACTTTCAGTTTCAAGAACATTTAAGAACTGAAGGTGATGATTCAGATGAACCCCGCCTAACAGTAAAATGCCTGGCACATCTTCAAATAATATAAAAGTTTCAGGAATAACTATTATTCAACACATTCACTATAATTTTTAAAACTATTATAACTGAAACATTTGATATCTTTTCATCAGAAATCGTCTGGTTCTTTGACTGATTAATCCAAAAAGAATTATTAACAATTGTATCCTTCAGTTTAATTTCCATTATCAGCTCTTTATAATTTTAAAACCAAATACAACATTCCCTTTTAAAAAAAAATTAGTTTAAGAAAGGGTTTTTTAAAGCTAAAATAACTTTTTTTTAATAAGCAGCAAATACAAAATTATTCATTGTAATTAAAAAGGGTATTTTCATTTAAATCATGTATTTTATGTTAGAAGCATGATGTAGTAATGCATTTGCTTTTTCTGATTAATATTTTAGTTTTTATAAAACTTAATTAGTTTAATTTTTATTGATTGAATTCTTTGATTATTTAAAATTAAATTATATTATTTGTCTGGGTATCTATTTTCAAACCATTATATCTATTTTATATGAATAAAGTGAATTGAAAAATAAATACCCAGGTAAGTATTTACCATTAAAAATAAATACCCAGGTAAGTATTTACCATTAAAAATTAATACCCAGGTATTTTACACCACTGATTATAGACTTTGTTAGGAATTATTTTCAATGAAAAAAGCTTTTAATTGTGGCTCTACTTTTGTTTCTTTTTCATCGGTCAAAATCCACTGACCTGCTTAAAATTTAATTTTTTCAAGAGTTAAATCTTAGCAACACTGAAAATCATCTACACGGTCTTCCACTGCGTGGATTTTACATTCCATCCTAGCAATAACCATTTTATTTTCTCGATTGAACTTTTTAGAATCGCTGAAGTCGAAGCCTCTGAAAAATAAAATGCAAAAAAAAAACCCCCACCGCGCAACGGAATATTGCATCCTTGCTCCTCATTGGCTAAATTGTGGTTTTCTCCGCGATAGTGATTCTGTATAAGGCATTCTGATTGGTCAGAACAATGGAAATTTTACAACTTTAATTTCTTTGTATTTATTAATTTTCGTCGATCCAATGTAGAACATTGAATTATATTTTTTTGGATTTCATATTCTTTTCTTTGGTTAATTTCAAAAGTTTCCCCGCAACCTAATAATATTACTTGAACGATAGCGAGGCATGTCCTGCGGCCTACATCTTAAAACTGTAGCAATCATATTTATCAAATATTCGAGTTACGACAAGGGTTTGTGTAGTCAAGGATGTTTGTTGTCAACATATACAATCGCTACTCAAGTAACATTCGCGTTTTCTTAAATTCTTTAAAAAAAATTTGAACCGCAAGTTCTCAAAAGAAACACCGACCATTTTGCAATCGATAAGGATAAACTGATGAGATATCTCTTATCAGAGGTCATGTCAGTATCTTGGGGCACCCAAAAACAAACAAGAAGAAGTTTGTGTAATTTAAAGATTGTTAAAGGTCGAAGTAACTCGTTTGCTATATTCAACATCAGCATCAGCACAGAAATTCTATTTATGAAAAGAATAACCGGTAACCAGAATACGGAATCCGATAGCTGCATGAGTTAGAGGATAATTGAAGAGCTGAGTGGATGAACATGTTAAGTGACAAATTTGAAAAAAATGAGATAAGTGGGCAAAAGAACACGTTAAAGTCTAATTTAAATATAGGGAGTTCACTAAATCTGCAAAGTAAAAAAATAAAGAAGTTTTCAGTGGATGAACATGTTAAGTGCACGGTCTCTTGCTTTTTACTCATGGAAGAACATGTTAAGGCACTTAACATCTTCTTCTATGAGAAATGTGTTAAATTTGTGTAAAATAACATCTGCTTCCATTGAAACAGAATCGTTTTCTACGCGGGAAATAGTATTAATGCAGACGAAAATATTGAGAAGACAATTCGAAAATAGAAATCGTTTGCTTTTAAAAGAAGTTTTTGCAATAATTCGTTACAATTTTTCTATGTGGGCTTCATTGCGAGTTATACATCAAGTTGAACTGTATTGCATGACAAAGAAAAGTGCAATTAACGGCAAGTAAAAGAACTTTTTGAAATTCGTGATTTTTTTTTGAATAATGGTTTATTTCAGTTAACGAAATTTATTCTTATGAATTTGTACCAGGAGGCTAACTATTTTTTTTTACTTTAAAAATTTTCCATTGATCACTAATTTGGTTTGTTTAGTTATTTGTGTTTTTGCTTTTTTTACACATTTTTATTTAACTTTAAATGTTTCATGTATGTTAATAACAATATTAAAAACGATGTTTGTTTGATTAAAACCTTAAATACCACATTCATTTTCATGTTTCCAAGACATACATTTCGATGCTCCCAAGACAGTGATAAGACTGCTTTGAAGAAAGATTCACAGGTACCACTAAACTCTTCAGTACAAAATCTATTGAATAGGGAAATTCGTGGAAAGCGAAATATTTTTGTGAAAGTAAATCAAGTTAAGAAATAATATCATAAAATGCATACATGCAATAATCTGACTTAGTTTTACTTTAAATTCTAATATTATATATGTTAAAATCTTAGTACAATATTAATGTATTCCGAAATCACTTTTCTTAAACTTCAGTTTCGTTTTTTCCCGCGCTGAGGGTATATTAAAGCTCACTTTTTGGTATATTTATTACTAAAAGAATATTTTAATCGCTTTCATGCGCCCACAGAAAATCAAGACGCCGCGGCGTCTTCTTGGCGCTAAAATTTTCCCTAAAACACTTACGTTATTTACTAAAAATAGCTATTATACCCTTCATTTGGATCACGTGTCTATATGTTAATCCCTCTATCTGAGAGAACGCATTTATTTTCTTCTCTCTTTCGACTTGAAACTTTCATACGAGATGTACGTATATTCCGCCACTCTCCCATAATAAATAAAAAATAGTTAATAACTCGGCCTGTTCCTTACTTAACGACTACAACAACGAAATCATTTTATACATTTATTTTTAAAATCATTTTTAAAAATATATTCTAATTATTGAGCTGAAAAGCAGATTTCCTTATTATAATTTTTTTCTACTTTTTAGTCTTTTATTTAAAATTTATTGTTATAGGTATTATTAAATATTATAATATTTTTTCTCAAATTATGGAACGAAAATTTACTTATGTTAAGCAACAATTGATAACCGAGTTCTGAAAATATTTAAATAGTTTATTGTCAACAAGAACACACAAGTGTACAAAATTTCAAATTGCACTAGTAAGTGAATTAAAAGTGAATTTTAGAATTCTATTTTCCCAAAACAGAAAAAAGCCATGTTAAATGAAATTGTAAAAATATGACGATAATATTTATGACAACTAAAGAATTAATACTTCAAAAAATTAATACTCTTATTTTTATTATTCCAAACTTACATATTATTTTGCGATCATCTTGTGTGTTTGTGTGCTATTTCAACATCCAATTTGCCTTATTTTCGTTGTTCAACTTCTGTTGAAAATATATAGAGCTTTATAGTAATACAATTTTGCCAATTCATTATCATTTGCATGTATTTAATCTACCACTATTACGTTGTGCAGAAAGTAACATGCACTTAACATGTTCTTCCATAACTAAGCAAACGAAGTTTTTGACGCGTGAATGGAAGAACATGTTAAGTGCAAAAGATCATTAATTTTCTCTATAATTTAAAAAGCTATGACCATGTAAATAAACATAAAAAATTTTGAATGCTTTCTCGTCACAAAAGTGCCGGAACGGAAAAAATTGAGTGAAAAAATAAAAAAATGTAACCTCTGATCTTTAAAGCTCGTTTTCTGAAATTCGCTTAATTGTCACTTAACATATTCTTCCACTCAGCTCTTCAATTCAAGCGATGTCGCAGTCATAATATTGGCAAATCCATCAGTAGCACGATGCTTACGTTATAGTACAGATGTTTCCTAATTACACAACAATTTACGTTCTGCAGAAGCACCACCTCATTTTCCCCCTCCAAAATGTGCAATAGAATCCAAACTTAAAATTGGCGTGGCGCATTTGATGAGAAATTACATGAGCATGGATTGACTCGATTGGGATAAAATAATAATTTGCAAATATATATATATTATTATATTCAAGTGCATATTGTGTAGCACAGAAATCTTTTACTTTTTATCGCTGATTTGTAGGAATTGAAATAACCTTTGCAATTAAGGATAAACACTTCATTAAAATACAGAACATACGAAAGAACAATACATTGTCAAATGGTTCTATATTAAAATCATTCTAACTTTAATAAGTGAATAACTTTAATATGTAATAGTTTATTTAATAATAATCAGTAATATTAATTTTTAAATAAATATCAAGTTTAAGTGAATAACTTTCACAAATTATCATTTTAACTCAATGAAGTTAACAACTCACGTAATTATCATCAAATGCACCGCGCCAATTTTAATTTTGAAATCTATCGCACATCTTGCAGAAGGAAAATGGGTGATGCATCATAGCACAATTTAAGTCATTGTGTATGATAACCAGGAGATATCCATGGTTATGTCGGTGATTGTTTTACTGATTTCTTGTGTTTCATAACAGCTTTTATTCTGAGCAGTTCTGCTTTTGGTGTTCTGCAAGCATGACAAACTGTCTCACTGTTTAATTAATGATATTCATAAAATGTTTTTTTTTCAGTAGAGAGATCTTTCAACGCATTTCGTGTAGCGGTTTTTGACCTGTAACTTTTTCCAAAATGGGTACTACAGAGAGCTATTGGTGGATGCGAATATCCAACTTTTGAAGAGTGGTCAAACAGCAAAGACGACACCTGAACCAGTACAGTATACAACGGACCTCGAGGAGGTCCTTTTCACATTTATTGCACCAGATCCAAATAGTACACATCAGATATTTTGAGAATTCGAGCTTCGAAGTCGATACTTTATTATCACGCTGTCGTTGTTTCGTTGAAGTAGACTTCATATTTTATGTGCTTTTAAAAATTGTTGCAGAACGCTATATTTGAGTTTCGATCTACTTGTGTGAGGAAAGGTATTATTTTGTGTGACAGAAAAGAATGTGGAGTTACCTGATTATGCTCCGGTAGAATATTGAATTTGTTTAGGAACTGTTTCGAAAATTTTGGTAAATTTCAGAATTCATAAACGACATAGTTATTCAAAAGAACTGAAACTAGATCTTCTTCATTTATAATGATATGGTTACAATATTTAGAATAATTACCAATATTTTTGTTAATGTTTCTGCTATTCAGCAATTTGTTCTTTAATAGAAAAACTGAATTCCTCTCTCAAATCACAGTAAAATAAAAATAATGATTAGTAAAATATTTAAAAGTCTTATTTTCTTTTAATGGATAATAATCGATTATTTAAAATTAACGCACTAACCGAATAAAAGATTAATTTAATTCAGAGATCATGAAGGTTCTTTCTTCTTTTTAATAGATTCTACGTTTCAGAAATTTAAAATATCTATAAAATCTTTTTATTATTGTTAAATCTTCACTCACATTCATAACTTATTTATCAATTAATTAAACAAAATTATGATTGTTATTTTAAATTATAATAATACTTTTTCTAAATTTGTTTATGAATTTTATTCGGTAGAGTTAATAAACAAAATTTTGGTTTTATATCGATAAAAATGGACGACAAGGGAACATAGGTGAACAGTCCCTAATATAATTAATATATTCCTAGAGAATTGCATGGCATGGCACATGTTCCTGTTATAAAATTTTAAATATGTTTTGTTTATCATTAGTTAATAAAGAAAGAGAACGACGTAAAATGTAGAATATCAAAATCTCAAGACCGATTATCATCATGTCTGAAGAAGGCAACCAAGTCACAATTTCAAAATAAAATATATAGTGATTTATAGCACTTTACTAATAGCCTGATGGGTTTCAAAACAATCTGGAATATGAGAGTCATTTCTTACATTTCCAAACAACTTCACTCGCTTATTACATTCTTGTATATGAAATATGGAAAGAAAAAGTACTGTTATCGTCATAAAATTCAGCTTCCAGGTATTGACGAATCTCCATGAGTTATATCTTCCATATTCAACTACTTTTGAAATTGTCTGTCAGTCTCTGTCTGTTTGTGAATACGATTACACAAAAATGCAACGAGTTAAACTGACGAAATTTGTAGTTGGGTTGAAGTTGTAGTAAAATTTGCATTGTTGTATTTGTAGTTAAATTTGAAGTAAAAGTTTATTATTACTTGCACAGCGATAATCAACTTTTCAAAAACTCTGCATAATGTTCGTCTGTCCGTCCGTGCGCATGTGAATACGATAACACAATAAACTAGATGCATGTCTTTTAGAACTTGATCTTTACATTAAAATTGTAGAATAGCATCAAATTTTTGACGGTTGGTATCTAGAAGTTGAAACACACGCGATTTCGTCGCCAATATGGTTACCTGAGGAATACAGCGGATTAGTTCCATTGACAACACATCGACTAGATCGCTTGCGTCATGGCAAGCGTTTCGCGTTTTTGAGTTGTTTACATACAACGCGGATTTTAATAAAACTTAAAAATATTTATTAAATATTTAATTAAATAATGAAATATATTTTAATTAGGATGATTTCAATTAGTAAAAAATGACAAATAGAACTTGGGTTTGTTTAGTGATTATATATTTTTCCAATGAGATAATTGAGAGATTTTTTCTTTGCCATGTAATAAAAATCGTTTGCATGGAATTTTTGAAGTTGCTTGGTCATATTTTGGAATTAATTGTTTGGAATGCTGTCTTCACCTGCGCAATGGTTTCCTTGATGCGTCGCATTGTTCATTTTTCTTTTTCATATATTAGAGCGTTTCCTCCCAAGTGCAAATATTAGAGCTGAGTAAGTCTTAATTTTTTACTATTACTTGTTTTGAAGAACATTTGCCTTTAGTAGCGAAGCAACTAAGGTAAATGTTCTGCTGCTTCATTAGAGTAATTAAAAGAAGCTGATTCAGTACATTCACTAAGCTAGCGAAGCTACTAGGATCCCGCTTTACTGAAAGCGAAGCCGCTGATGTTTTTTTAAGTTAAAAAAATTTGCCCGGTGCTCACTTCAGATGCCGCAGGCATCGCGAGCACAATTTCTCCTGCTTCATCAGAATAATTAGAAGAAACAGATTCCTTACATTCAATGAGCTAGGAAAGCTAGTAGTTCTGTTGAAATTCTACATTTAAAACGGGAGATAGTGCAACGACAAACCACAAACGCAATGGGTTCGAAAAAAGATTAAACTTGAAACGATTAACTTTTAACTGTGACCGATGCACGTTTATTTACCATTAGCATCCATGTTGCTTTGGCGACTTGGCGTCGTTTCAATAAGAGTGTCTTCAAACTTGTATATTTCAACGTTTTTGATGTAACAAAGAAAAGGGAAATAAATTCTATTTCAAATGTATAGTCGATTCTCATCGCCATACGACGAAACTAAACAGAAATACGTGGAAGTAAAACACGCCATATCTTGGAAGCGTACGAGAAGGTCGAGGGGAGAACCCCCCACCCTCACCCCACTGGTGTGAATCGCACAAACTTTGTACTTTTTTTGAGATTTACACCCATAGCTGGAATATATTTGTTTACCATCCTTAGAACAGAATCCCCATTCTTTTGCTTGTAGAAGTCGCGGAGTATCTGCCTGAGGCTCCATTCCAGGCATTTTTAGAAATGGACGCAGTTATGCGATAAGAAACTAACTGCAAACTGCATATTTAAAGTTAAAACTTTTTACGATAGCTTTTGAAAAGTTGATTATTTGCTGCCCGAATAATGTATTGAGCAGTAGATTGCAGTTGGTTCAAATTTGAGTGGTAAACGTCACACACTCAAGTACAATTGTCAGTAGCGAACCCGAAATCCATAAAATGGCGATTGGTTCCCGATTGCATATCTGCGTCCTTCTCAGGGTCTCCCCAGGTTAGATTAAAGTCCCGTTTTGAAACAACACGAGGGCTATTTAGGGACGGACCTCGTAATTTTGAGCCGCGGTCAGATGACGAGAACGACACCTGAGCTGGCTGGGTCTCCCCAAATAGCAATTTTAGTTTGCAGTAAAGTTGCAGCAATCTTGCTCTGCAAATCTGCAACAAGATTGACACGGCAAGAGAGAGTGCAAGCTTTAAGCAAGTTAACGCATACGAGTTAGTCACCACGCGTCAAACTTGTCACAAGCTTGCCGCGTCAAACCCATTGCAAACTATAGCAAAAGCCGAGTATGAACACAACCTCGGATTAGAGCTCGCGACCTACCGTTTCCTAAACCTGTCCCTCTAACCTCTCAGCCAGCTAGACCCCGAGAGGAGAAGATAGATTGCGCTAATAGACTATTCATCTATACGATTTATTTAAAACTGTTTTCTTGATTTCATTAATTTTTTAAATTTTGAGTTGAGAATATGATTTGAAGTCAAAGAGAGAGCGATTTTCGCTAATAACTACGTTTTGCTAGTAGAATAAATTATGAAATTAGGATTCAAATGTAATTACTTTTAAAAATATGGGACAAAATGTAAGTTATTTTATTTTTCAACAATACTGACTGTTTTGTAGGTTTAATGTTGTTTATGAACGTTAAAATTTCAACATTAAGAAAAAGGCGATATAGTTTTCTTTAAAGTGCGAGTTCTATATTTAGTAAAAAGATTGAGAACATTTCAAAAAAATTTTTATAAAAAAGTTAGTTTTTTTACAAATTATCATTGACTTATTGAATTAATAAAAAGAAGGACGGTCTAGGAGATGCTATTAAAAATCGGATGTTTTTTAAAACAGAGACAAAGATTAGCTGTAAGTGTGCTGTATCATCTTTGCAGCAAACTTGTTTTGCTATTGTGGTGTGAAGCTTGTCATAACAACTTCACAGCAAACTTGTTTTGCAAGTGGGTTGGTCGATTATGCTGTGTGTTACTTTGCAGAAAGTTTACTGCAAAGTTTCCACATCAAGTTTGTCATGACAAGCTAATATCAAGAAAAATCAAACTTGCTGCTAGTGTACATGCTATCTGGGTCGTGGCAGAATCTTGGCTTCGGAATCGGAGAGTCACAGGTTCAAGACCTGATTTCATTAAAGATAAGCCATGTATATGGTCTTACTGAATGTTAAATCTGTCACGAGCGAACATCCTTCCGCAGGTGTAGTCTGGAAGTTAGGAGAAAGGGGTGTTAGCTCAGGTGCGTTCCTCGTCATCCGACCATGGCTCAAAATTTCGAGATCTGTCTCAAAATATCCCCTTTATGGCTTCAAAACGGGACGTTAGTATAATTAAACTAAACTGAACTTCGTCCTGTTGATTTTTCCAACGTTAGATCGGCAAAATCTGGTCGAAAATCTGAAAATAAATATATCTTGCCGGTTCAGCATTTGTTATATTTTGCGAGGTAAAATTATAAAGTGCCATACTCCATTGATATGAAATTTTTTTAAGGTAATTCAAAAGCATTATTGCTAAAGCAAAAATAAATTAATAAGTATTTTGTAAATAATCTAAATATTTTTTTAGCTCTAAAATCAGCCGTTGTGTTTAGAACACCATTTTAACACAAGAGGAAAAAAACAGATGTAATATTAAATAGCTGATTTATCGAACTGAAATGAAACTCATCATACCTAAAGTGACCATTTATTTTTTCCCTCATAACGGGGCATTTTTTTTTTAATTTTTAGGTAATATTATGTGAATTCAAGAAAACACATATTTCTTCAGTTCTTTATTTATTAATGAAAAAAAGCAAGAATAAACAAGTGAAAATAAATAATTCATGTGATGATTTTTTTTTTGAAGAACACAGTTTTGCTTCAGTATATTTGTTGTTGATGCAGAAAAAGAATGAAATTTTTGGCAGTATTTCTTAAAATTTACTCTGGAAATTCTTCTTGTGGAAAATTTCAAATATAAATCTCTGGCTTTTCTTTACGGTCATATCCATATTTGAACTTTACGTTTATACTGCGTACTTACAGAAAATAAATCCGAACACTCTTTCATTCCAAATTTCTGCTTCAAAAATCAGATTGCAGTGGAATCACCTTTTTTAATGACACGAAATAAACTATCAAGGCTTTAATTTTGCCAGTCAAACTTCACAATAAAGGTCAAATCGATAATACGTCATTCACCAATACAGTAAAATAAATGAGACAAAATACAATTAACAATAGCTAACAGTTTATTACAATAAAAATAAGTTGAATGAGTAGTTTAGATAGAGAAATAACAAGAAATAGGAAACGCATTGAAAGAATTACTTCATTTGCATATTACAAGGTATTAATGCTCTACAATTAGTGGCTTGAGTCGACCCTCCTGGGTTATGGAATAGAAAAGAGGTTCCAAACCTGTAGTACGCGTACCCCTGGGAGTACGCAAAGGACCACTTGTGGGTACGCGAGCTCAAAGTCGGTAATGGCGGACACAAGAAAACGTGAAGGGATTAAAAAAGTCACAGAATTTTGTTTACCCAAGTTCGTGTAAAAAGGAAAAGTGAAAGTTGTGCAAGTCCTAAACCTCTACTCAAAATAAGGAAAAAAGAAATCAAAAGGAAGTGCAATTTTTAGCTACCCTTAGAAGTTAATGCGCAACTATTCCAATACTGATTTCATCCGCTTTGTCGTTGAACTAATACTATTGTAAAAATGGAATAAAATTTAAAATCAAAAATAAGTCCTGCAAATGTTATAAATTCGAGTCATTTGACTTTTGAGCCCTTAACATTATAGATAAAAGCTTCTTCGCATAGACGGATGGTTGGTGGGGGGATATGACAGTAGGGGGTACGCGAAAATTTAGACTAATCAAGGGGTACGCGAGGGGAAAAAGGTTGGAAACCCCTGGAATAAAAGGTATTAACCCTTTCAAGTTCATAACACACACATGTTTCGTTTCGAAAATAACTCAATTTATTTTTAAAATGAGTATTAGACATGTAGCTAATCATAAATAAGTAAAGAAAAAAAATTTAACATTTTTTATTTTCAAGAAATTTGTTGTTTCACAGTGAAACCAATGAACGGTAACAGGCTATTTTTCCTCCGAATAAGTTATCATCGAAATGCAATTTAAATTATGTGTTTAATTTATAAGTATATGTGAGTATTCAGGATAGTCAACCTTCATAAAATTCAATATTACTTTCGAAGATTCAATTTCAAAAAATATCAGTTTGTGTAAGAACCCTCATCATTTTGTTTGAGATCAAAAGCAATTTAGTTCTTGCAGTGCCGATACCTTTCTGAATACTAACGGTATTGAACTGGAATTTTTATATAAGTTGGCAAATATATCTAGCTCTTAAGTTATGAGAGAAAAATTACTCTACGTTTCGCCCATGCACAGTAAAAAAAAAAAAAAAAAGCTCAATGTGTGGTTTTCACTGCGAAACCAAAGAACGCGAAAGGGTTAATGCTACAATCAAACAGGGCTGGTTATTTCAATCAGTTTTAGTTTTGTTTAGTTATATTAACTTCCCGTTTTGATGCAACATGAGATCTATTTTGGGACGAGCATCGTGATTTTGAACCATGGTCGGGTGATGAGAGCAACACTTATACCTGCGCCCCAAATTAGTGGCTACCACGCCGCACCAGCGGAGGACGTTTGACTCTCGACGCCAGATTTAATGTAACAGACTTTCGGAGGAATCGGGTTTCGAGCACGGAACCCTCTGGCCCGGAAGGCCGAGACTTTCTCATCAGACCACCGCGTCTTTTATTTCAATAAGATTAATTTTAGCAAATATATATATAAGTTTTAAAGTGAATAATAATTTCGTTTTAATTTCATCACATAATTATCAATACAGTTTAAATTTTATTAAAATCATTGTCTCACATCCAAAGTATTTTCAATTTGAATCATATTTGTGAAAAAAGAACAGTACTACTGGCTCATAAATTCCATAAACGATATTAGAAACAGGATTTTATTTAATTTCCGATTCCGTTTTAAGTCCACAAAAATTCACAATGAAGTCATAAAAAATTATTCAGACAACTAATTTAACTCGGAACTCCTTTTTTTTTTTGGTCGTGCTTCATTTGTGTTAAAAAGGCTAATTGTAGATGTAAGAATCTTGAGTTCTATCATAAAAAACTTTATATATGTCTTTATATCTGATGTTAATTTAAAAAAAAAAATTTTTTTTACACAAATAAATGCAATAATTTAAGATTTATACAATAATACAAAATCAAGTATTACAATCGCAGTATCGAAATATTTGAGTAACTGATACAAATTTATTTTGTGAACCGCATCTTATTACAGTATTATTCAACTACGTGTATATTTTTGCAAAACGAATTTTGATACAAATAACTGTTTCAAATACATAAAAAAATATCTTATGTAAAATTCTTTGAAAACCGATTGTACTGATTTTGTTTTCATAAAAGCAATTTAGAATGAAATAAAACATATGCAAGCACTTACTCTCAAATTAGTCGAATCCTTAGCCATGTCAAAAGTTATCGCCAAACGATGCAAGGGGACCTTACGTGTTTGTTAATATAACCTTCGTATGTTACACTGAAAGATACCAACGGCCCTCCTATCGGGGATAATTTTCCCTAATGCGTTCCCTAGCAGCGATATTTATTTCCCTCGTTTCAATGGAAACAAATTTCGAAAAACAAGCAAAGAGTGATAAAATTATTTATTATTGCATCTAGCAGTTTTTGCAATAAATGCACGTGTTGAATAATTTTAGTTAAAATGATTCAGCGATTGCAATTAAAAATGTATAGGAATTTTATAATTTTATTCTGGAATTATTTTTACTTATAAATTCTCCATTTTTGACAAAGAACACACTGGGAATTTTTTTTTTTGCAGTTGAGTTTGGAAACTGAAAATGCAGTCAATTTACGTGACGTCATAGTCACCTGAAAAATGTAACTGCATGTTGTATTACGCTGTACAGTGGAGCGCGGGCCGCGCGCCCCCCACTCTTCTTAGAAGATGCCCAATCGCAAATTAAATAGTCCTGGTACATTTATCGTATAACACGTGAGCATAAATCACATGACAATTAAACATTAAAGAGCCATAAAAATTTTAAAAGTTTTTCAGTCAATTTTTTCCCCCTCGTATGGGAAGTACTGTAATCGTCAAAAAAATTCGGCCTTGAGATCTTGAAGAATTTCAAGGTCGAAACCTCAGGCGATTTTAATTTTCGAAAAAAGTATATTTTCGGAATTATGTCTGTCTGTCCGTATGTGGAAACGATAACTTAAAAACTCAACAAGCTTACGGGTGAAATTTGGTCAAATACGTCCACGAAATGTCTGGCCATATGTGTGCATGTGAACAGGATAGCTGAAAAAATCAATGACCTAGATAGATGTAATTTCTAACATTTGTACCAGATTTTGGACCAAATCCATCAAAAGTTTGACTGCCTGTTTGTCCTTGTGTATGTGAACACGGAAAAACCAAAACGCAACAAACTAGAGAAATGAAATTTGGTATGTGGTCCTATCATCCAAGTTCCGATTTGTATAAAATTTCGGACCCAGTCGTTCAAAAGGAATAGGTCAAAAATTCTTACTGTGTTCTCTTAAACTGGGCACTCACGAGGAAGAAAGGCTAAGCCATTTGTCCCAACAAATAGTTTGCATTCCGCTCATTTTAGTCGAAAAATTAGGCAAAACATTCATGGATGTTCCAAAGTTTGCTTTGAGACAAGGTCCGAAGTCGCAGAATTTCTCCCACCCTCCTCTCCTCCTCCCCACACGGGGAATTTCGAGCTTCATTTCTAGACTCGATGCGAGGTCTCAATGTAGGTATATCCTTTGTTCTCCCGCTAGCCTCGCATGGAGATCCCAAATTGTATTCGGCGGATGGAGTTTGAGTTCTTTGGAATCCCACCACTTCGAATCCATTTGCTCCAAATTTGACAGGTCTTCGACCTTAAGATAGGTTTTTTCCTTCCCTTGTTCCAAAAATTAAAGTTTGGAATAGCGGTGAATGGCCCGCTTTAACTATATTATGGCGTGAAACATAAACGCCTGGTATTGAGTGAGTATAGCAATAAAGTCGAAAGGGGAACACTACCTCTAGCTCTAATAATTTGAATTCATATCTCTCAAACAGTAAATAAGGACGAAAAAGGTTCTTTTGAAGTAAACAGTTAATGTTTTAAAATAGAGCCAATTCACGTGACGTCAGAGTCACGTGTTAAACATTACTGTACAGGCTAATCTAACATCTAGTCGAGGTTCTCTTGCTCTGTGTTGCGGCATAATACTGCGAGCAGCTAATGCAAGATGCGCAGTGGGTTCCAACATTCAATAATTGGCACGGCGCATTTGGTGTGCAGCACATGAACATGGATTGTCTCCACTAAATTTTCAACTTCAAAGAAATATTCAGGTAATAATTACATGATTAAATGCAAAGTTTTATAATTACACAGACATTTTATGTAGTCTTCCCTTAAAAGAATTGTTGAATTCATTAAATATCTTGAAAGGAATTTATCGGTGTTCATTCATTGTTGGATTTGGATGTGAAAGGAACAAGATAAATAAAGTAGAAACTTTGCGTCAAAGAAATGTGGCGTGCGTTGATTATAAATAGTTAAAATACATTACAACATCTAAAAATAAGAATCTGAAAATTTCATATATAAAATATCGCTTGAATATAAAAACAGTTTCGATTGAACTATGGAGTCAATTCAAGTGACGTCACCGTCTTGCACACGATGAAAACAACCGCTCATGTCATCTAACATATAATTGTATATCGTCTTACGTTTTTCCTCCAGCAAGATGCAAAATTGATTCCAAAATTAAATTGGTTTGTGACATTTCATGTGTATCATGTGAGCATGAATTGGTTTCAATAAGGAACTATAATTAAAATGAATCAAATGCTTGTGGAAACTCTCGAATTGATGGATTTTGGTTATTTTAAAACAAAAATAGAGAAAATGGTAGAACTCCACTTATCTTAATTTTCCATAGAAAACATTTAAACTATTAATCAGAAAATATAAGATCCAAGATTTCTTTAAACTAAAGTGATTAGACATCCTGGATTAGTAAGGATAGTCCCGCATTTTGATTGTTTACCCGGGATTGAAAAGGTGTCCCGGATTTGTCCCAAATTTGAGTTAAATGACCTGGATTGTCCCGAAATTTAATTACAACTAAATATTACTAATATAATAGCCCATATTTGTCTCTCATTGATTTGGTAACGCTCTGACGTCACCAACAATAAAATTCGCGCCATAGCACTGCGAGACGTTAAACAGCATTATTTCATTTTTGGAGCACATAAATTTCAGTAATTTTAAATTTAAAAGAGTAATTGTCGTTCTAATTTCAAATTTAATAACTTTAAAATAGTGAAATAACATTTTCTATTGATTGATATAAATTTTATCTCGCTAAGATTAATAGTTGCCGAGAAATTTCAAATTTCATTAATCATATATTTCAAATTAATTTCCGTTTTTTAATAGAAAGTAGTAAATGACGTCAGTGGTATGTCATGCGCGTGATATAGTTTGGACGCCACGATGCATCTGATTATTTATTGCAATCGTGATGATATAATTTGATAATATTTTTTGGCAACGTTTGACAGGCAGAGAAGAGCTTTGTTTTGATTAGAATTTCGAAAGAAGAATGTAAATAATATGTAATTAAAAAAATATTTCCTGTCATAAAACATATGTTTATTTTATTTGTTTTCAATCAATGTTAAACATTTCTCTCGCATATATATATATATATAGATATATATTTAAACACGTCAAATTTGAAGGGAAATCTCTCACATGAAGAGACAATTTGCACCCGTCATACCATGACGGGTGATTTTCTAGTCTCATATTAAAATGACTATCTAGAATTAATTTTTTGAAGGTTAAATTAAAAAAGGCCAATTTTAAATTAAATAAAATTTCTAAAGAAAAAATAAAAGTAGGTTTCAATAAAAGTAAAGTGAAAGCGAATTCTCCTTCTCACTTTTGCTTTATTATTATTATTACACTATTTTGTTCTCTGTATAAAGTGACAGGATGTCTAAGTTTAGCAAGCGCAATTCCAATTTTTGACTTTTCACTCGATTTGTCCCGAAGTGAAAGTGTTCAGATTTGAATTAAAGGACTTGGACTTTCAATTTTTTACTTATCTGTAAATAATTCATATTAAAAAATTAATTAATTAAAAAACACACTTTTATTAGTGTACTAAATAGCAGAAATTATTTTATTTTAATTATTTTCTACTTTTTAATTTTGAGATCTATTGTTTTCTCAAACTCACTGGCAGGAGACACCACTCCTGTCACTAATTAATGATTAATTGATAATTAAGCTCTGAAAATATTGAAATAGTATATTATCATCGAGAATACACAAGTGGACAGAATTTCAATCCTGTGACACATCAGGAAGTGAGTGAAATATCAATTACAAAATTCCATCTTCACAAACATGAAGCAAGTCCAGTTAAATGAAAGTGTTTAAAAAATATGGACAAAGTGCATTTAAAATTAGCATCTAAAGAATTCTCCTTTCCAACTTTTACAATTCAGGATCAATATGGATCTGGCCAATGTGGACGAATCACGTTGAAGAATAAACAGCAGATATATTATTTATTCTTCTTAATTCCTTCCTGCTTTTTCAAAAAAAAAAAAAAAACTCCCTTTATTGCCTCTGATTTTATTTATTTATTTCATTTTTCATTTATATATTTTTTGAATTTGTCTAATGCACCTTTCCCGAAGTCAGCGTCCCGAATGGAAGTTTAAAAAATCTGGTCACTTCATTTAAACACATCATCTTTACAATCGTGAAGAAACTTTCCCTAAAATGTTCCAGAAATTCTCGATACCGGATCAGCCAATCATGTTCCACATTCGCCGAGTACCATTTTGCTTGCCCACAGATGATCCTGGCCTATCATAAATTTACTAAACAATCTTTCATCATTGCTGAGATTGCAAAGAAGTATCAATTAAGAAATCTCCATCTCTTATCTTAGGGGTCAACGATGATAACATCATCTTCAAATCATGTTGTAATTTTATCAGCTTTCCCACCATTCCAAACATGAGACGTGTTGAATAACTATGAAAAAGAAAAAAAAAGTCCTCTTCTACGTACTCTGAATATGAGAAATAGTGAGCTTCATTTAATGATCTTGACCTTAAATGTTTCAAAAGTTGTGTTTCAGGTCAAATGAAAGAGTTTGCGCAGATCTAACCAAATATGTTAAACGAGAAACTGCTTTCTTCCAATCAAAAAATCTAAGCAAATACCTAAAGGTTCGTTTTCAGCAAAAATAGCCATTAAATAAATTAGTCCGGTGATGATTTATTTCCAAGGATGGAACTAAAAATCTGACGAAGCAATATAATAATTCAGTATCATTTGAGCGGAAGATTCTCTCAGAACTAAAGATGATTCTAACTTATTGTCACGAATTTAAATTATCGTCTGCGTTTTTCTAATCAAATGGTGTTGAAAAGGGAAAAAGAAAAGAATAAAAAAAATGAAAAGAGAGAAGCATTAAAGTGAAAGAGGAAATATGGAAAATATTTCGATTGAGAACTTTTTACTTTCTCGTATACGAAGTATACAATGAGAAAGTATTGTAATCGTCAAAAAATTCGAACTCGAGATTTTGACGAATTTCCACGTTTTAGACCTCCCTGAGTCCGAAAAACACAATTTTGGAATTATGTCTGTCTGTGTGCCTGTGAACACGATAACTCGAAAACTATTAGAGCTACGGAGATGAAATTTGGTATGTGGTCTTTAAACATAATTTGTAGATTTCTATCAAATTTTAGACAAAATCCGTCAAAGGGAAGTCTGTCTATCTGTATGTCCGCGGTC
This sequence comes from Araneus ventricosus, assembly GCA_013235015.1. Lineage (NCBI taxonomy): Eukaryota > Metazoa > Arthropoda > Arachnida > Araneae > Araneidae > Araneus > Araneus ventricosus. The sequence goes on along the minus strand of BGPR01017883.1, from coordinate 13,248 downwards.
ATGTGAACACTATAAGTCAAAAACTTGAATAGCTAGACGGATAAAATTTGGTACACGGTTTTATCGTCATGAATGTAGGTCCGTATAAAATTTTGGGCCAAATCCGTGAACGGGTTGACTGTCTGTCGGTCTGTATAATCGCATACTTGTATCTCATAAGCCCTTTGGCTTAGATAAATAAAATTTGATATCGCGGATGCTAACATTAATTATAGATCTGTGCCAATTTTCATCTCAATCGGTTGAAAAACAGGTGTTCAAATTGCATATTTAGTTCAAAATGCACATTACGACTGTGTGTTGGCGAGCATTTCGCTTATTTTACTTAAGTGAGTATGGTTGGCGTTTGACCTTGGCAGAAATTGAAGCGAGCAGCAAACACGCGCTTCGGAAATTATGGCAATCCCCAAAACGAAACTTCTTTTTGATATTCTCCAGATGGACTCCTGTGATTAACCAGAGGTGTAGTGAAATGTTGTGCGATATCTATAGTAAGAAGCAAAAAAATTATTCGTTAAAATTGGAAACTATATATTTATTGAAAATTTTTGAATGGAACAGTTCCATAATGGTATTTTTTAGGTATAATTTAGGAGGAATTCAATGCAAAGTTTCAAAATGATATTTCAGCAAAATATCATGCTGAAATCTATTTCAAGTTACCTACCCGAAATTGAATTATTCTGATGAAATTCCACAAAAACAAAAACAAAAAGTTTCATCCCTACTTCTTGGATCGAACCGTTTGAAATTTTTTTTACATACTATACTGATTAGTGAAAGTGTCTAAAAGGTATTAATTTATATTTCCTGAAGAAATCTTTTATTCATCGAGTATATTTAAAACTAGGTGCAATTTTTGTCATTTATAATCTTGGTAAATTATCTATAAAGATTATAAAACGTTTTCCAAAAAGTTTAAAGCAAAATTTTAACTATAACAATAAAACTATAATGATATTTAACTCTGTCATCTCTACTAATAATAAAGGAGAACGTGCGTATGTGTGTCTGTGTGTTGGTCGTCTACAGGGCAGACCGCTATGCTGGAGTTACGAGATTTGGCACAAACATACTTCGAAGGGTGGAAACGTGCACCTCGGAGCTCTTTTTTGAAATTTTAATTAGAATTTTATTTAATAAAAAATTAGACGAAATTTCGGCGTTTTTCTTTAATAACTTAAAAATATAACAGGAAAAAATATTTTTACACCAGCTGAGAGTGCAAAAATTTACCTTTCCAATGATTTCAATTAAATTTCCGTACAATGTTTTCTCCAATTTTAATAAATTTTAAAAAAATATTTTTTGCATAATTTACAATACTTTTCACTGTTGCAACGCAAATCAAACCGTTTTCATTGTTTATACAAATATTTAATTGCATATTTTTCTTTCATTGTGTAATCTGAGATAGGATCCTAATACATTTTGCTTTCATACTTTATTTCATCCAGATTTTTGTGGAATCTGTAAACAAAACTCTCCTAAATATTGTTTTGCTTACATTAAGAAATATATCCATTAAGCTGTATGGTTGCTATGTTTTCATTCTTTACTCAGCATGTTTTAATCCAGCTAACGTTCCACTGGCCATAAAATGTGCTGCGTCATTTTAATGTTGAAATAAAATGCATATTTTGCAAGAGGAATAAGAAAGTGAAGATAGTGCCGACCATAGGGAATTAGAGGTTACATGACATGATCAGTTATTTGACTCCATTGGGAACATTTATGTAGACAATGAACAGAAGAGGACCAAGGTGACTAATACAACATGGGTTAAATATCTATCACAATCTGAAGTTTAAAATTATGTCGTTAAGAGAACCATGAATATAAAATGATGCAAGATTCAATTGAAATCATATTCTCGGCGAACAAACTGGTCGCCGAAGGCGGCTAGTTTATAATGTAAAATGATTTTCTGTATATTACTGTGTCATAGTTAATAAGATGTTATAAAATTGCAAAACATTTTGTTCAAAGCTTGGCATTCGCAAAGCATCTTGAGGCGTTCATACTGTTCTGGTCGGTTGGCAATACTTTTATCGCATGTTTGTAATGGTTCTTTCAACACCGTAATAGTTGAATGCCTAGGAAATGAATGTTTTAAAACGCATTTTTTAGAATGGAATAAAATTCAAAGTTAGAAAGAAAATTGTCAGTTATTAAAAACTTAAATGTAGGCTTATAAAGAAAGTAAGATGAAAATAAATGAATGTGACAATGAAGGTAAGAAGATTTGAGAATATTTTTCAAAATTTCGTCCGCTTCGAAGTTTTACTTTCTAGTATGTTAAAAAAGGAAATTATACAAATGAATTTTAATCGTCAATAAATTCGACCTCGAGATTTTGTCGAATTTAGATGTTGTAGACCTGTCTGAGTTCGAAATGTCACATCTTGGTGGTATGCATTCCAGATGATGGGGTAGATTGATGGAAAAAAATAGAGAAACGTCTGGCAAGAATTCTCATTTTTGACGTGAAAACGTCTTTCCGCTCGTTACAGTGATAGTCCGTCGAACTTTCTTGTGTGACAAAATACCGTCAGATTTGAATCGCTAATAACTTCGAGACTAATAATGCGAAAAGAATGGTTGACCCATAATGGATAGATCACATCTGTAAGAGTTTGCAGTATTTGTTTTGCCTGTGACGTCATCGCACCAGTGTAGACGCATGCGCGTGATTGTTATGAATTAGCTTTATGTAAGGTTATAAATAAGTGTAGCGAGGAGACGTGCTTAGCTAAGAGGTTGAGTCTGGTGTCATTTTAAAGAGCTTGGGGAGTATTTCTAGGACCCAAAGTGAGACAATAAAAATATTTATCAGTACATAAGTAAACATCGCTATTAAATTGAAAATTTCAAACTCCGCATGTTTTTTGATTATAACATGCAGAGTTTTCTTTCGAATTGTACGAAACTTACAGAATATTTGAAAATACGTAAAAGAAACATTGTATTAAAATTTGAATATTACGGTAAATATGAGCATTTGTAGTAAATAACGCAAATGTAGTTCTATATACTGTCAACAGATGGCGCCATCAAAAGCTACTCTAAATAAAACATAAGAAAGCCACAGTTCGGGTCCGCGCCGTAGACTTTTTGTGAAAACGTCGGGATAAAATCATAAAACAAGTGTTTCTTATTAATATGTAACTTAATTATCAATCTCTTTAATACAATATTTATACACAGTAGTATAATTGTTACAGAATAGATAAATCACAAGTTCATCTCATGTAGCAAGGGTCTGTGGTAGCTGGTGATTTATATATTCTGTAACCTTTATACACTGTAAAAAATATCCGTTTTTCCCCCGGACTTTTCCCGTATATTTGACGGTTTAAAGCTGTTTTGTTGACAAAACGGTTTTTCACCGTTTTCCGCTCCAGCCATAAACGGTTTAAAACCGTCAGTTCAAATTCTATTTTTCGTCATACGGTATTGCTTTCCGTATGATAACTTTCCCTTTTCTTAAATGTAATTTTATTGCATTCATTTCATGTTTTTAATAGGGTCCCATCTCCTCTATAGTGGAATAAGTGAATATATTGGCTTTAATTATGCATGAACAAAATAAATAAATAAAGAAAGAAAGAATTTAGGAAGAAAAAATATATCACCACTAATCTTTCTCTAATATTCAAAATAAGCTTAGAAGTTTGAAGAATAATGTAGCTTTTAACATTTTGCGGAAAAAACTTAATTTCATTCCATTCAGAATCAACCATTTTCCATATGAAACACGTATCGTTTAGTAGGAAAACTGACACATTAAAAATCCTTTTTATTTAAAAAAAAGAAATAAATGAAATATGATATTAAACAGAGCATGGTCTAACTGTTTATACATGTAGAAATAACCTGTTGTCACTCATAAAAGCTAACCTTAAGACACGTGTTCTGGCATAGTTGATTTTTACATCACTAGGTGGCGCCACTAGAGCTATTGTTACTTTAAAGCTGAAATAGATTATTTTTACCATATTGTATGAAGTCCCCGTTGGTCTAGTGGTTAGAGAGACCGCCTGCAAGCTGTATGAACGCGGTTTCGATCTCCGACTCGGAGAAGTTTGAAGTTTTTTTCACCATCTTGCATCAAAATCGTCCAAGTAAGTTCAATTAAAATTAGATTAATTAAACTAATTGAAATTAATAATTGATATTCATACTACACATCAGCACGTTTCAACTCAACTCGAACAGAAGGAAAAAAGCAACTCAACTCAGTCGATGACGTCACTTACTTCGATGACTTAATTTTTACGGAGAAAACTTGATCTTGTAAATATGGTAAATTACCGTTGTGACTACGGATTTACTTCGTAACTTTTACGGAAAAAACTTGTTCCTGTATGGTAAAAAACTGTTTTGTCTACGGATTTACTTCGTAACTTTTACGGGTTTTGCACAACCAACCCAGCTGCCAGTTTAAAACCGTAAATTTTACGGGATTTTTTTTTTACAGTGTACTACTCTGTGTAAATATTGTATTAAAGAAATTAAATTACATATTTATACGAAATACTTGTTTTATGATTTTATCTCGCCGTTTTCACGAAAAATCTACGGCGCGGACTCGAACTGCGCCTTTCTTATGTTTTTTTTTTTTTTTTACTTTAGAACTCCTTAGCTTTCTTTACTGATTCAATTGACATCCGGTGTTTGTTATGATTACATAGGCCTGCAAAAAAATACATTGCGATTTGTGATGAAACTGTACGTGATGGAATTTTTTCATTATTTTTCCAGTAATCAGCATCCAGAAAACTATAAAAAACACCACTTGCTTTGCCGACAATTTTTTCGTCGCATACCTGTGTTATTAGCTCTCTTATCTCTAGTAATAATCAAGTAGAATGTGTGCGTGTCTGTGTTTTGGTCCTCTACAGGGCAGACTGCAGACCTAAAGCTACAAAATTTGGCACGAACATATAGAGGGTGGGAATGTGCACTTCGTTTTATGAATTTTTCATTAGAATTTTAATTAAAAATGAAGCGAAATTTTGACGTTTTTCCTAAATAACTTCCGAAAATATTACAGCAACAAAACCATTTTTACGCCATCTGCAAGTGCAAACAACCTTTTCAAGGATATCAATTAAGTTGTCGTACAATTTTTTTCTAATTTTAATAACCTTTTAAGAATATTTTTGCAAAATTTACAGCAATACTTTTCATTGTTGCAACGCATTTCAAATCGTTTTCATTGTTTAAACAAATATTTAATTACGTGTTTCTCTACCATTGTTGAGAGCTAAGAAAATAACTTACTGGATTTTGCTTTCTTTTTTTATTTGATCAACTTTCCTGCGAAATCTGTAAAGGAAATCCTCAAGATAGTTAGTATATAATGAAATAATTCAGTAATCTGAAAGATTATCGTTCTTTCTATCAGCGTGTTTTTAGCCAACTAGCATGCTTCAGGACGTAAAATGTGCCGTAGAAATGTGATGTTGAAATCAACTGCGTATTTTATATTAATGAAGACAAGTAACAGAAAAAGAGTGCAAGGCTACGAAAAGAACACGGGTTAAATGTCTATAGCAATTTGAAGTTTAAAACTACTTCTTAAGGGTACCATGAATACAAAATTATTCATAAGTGATTCAGTTGAAATTTTATTTCTGGCGATCAAGCTGGTCGCCGAAGGCGGTTAGTACTACATAAAATTTACAATAGAAAACATCAAGATCGTAATGAAATTGTGATTCGAGGGTGGCTGTATTATGTTTATACGATCTTTGTTCATTTCCCGAATGTTTTTGCTTCCTCCATTTTCCCACTATATACCACGAGTATGCATACTACAGAAATGCATGAATACCTCCGAGACATCAACAAGGATACTTCAACTATAATCTCAGAGTATTTCTGTTTCTTCGCATTTACAAAGCAGTGAATAAAAGTACTCTAAGGAAAATTAAAATGACAATACCTTTGAATTAAATTATACATTAAAAACTCACGATTTTATTAGATTTCCAGTCATCTATGTTCCAAGCTAAACTTTCAATTTAATCCTTTTTTCGTTCAAAATCAATGTATCGTTACATTTCTAAAATTGACTAATTAATCAGTTTTAATTTGTAAAGAAATCAACTGAATCCCGCAAATTGAAGTTCAAATATCTTTCTATTCGAACATTTTTCCGCGATAGAAATTCATCTCTTATAATATTTTTGGTTTGTTTGGAGAATTGCATAAAGAATTTTACATTATTTAATTTCAACATATTTGTCAACTAATTTCCAGCGAATAATTGTCAGAAAAGTTTAGTTGTTTTGTCGCTAACCAGTCTAGAAACATTTCAGATGAAAACTCTTTAGAGAAATTCGAAACTTATGCTTTTAGTTATTTGAATTTTTTCGAGCAATAAATTAAGAGGACGTAGTAAAAAGTAAACGACAATGGAGTACACCCGGATCATATCTCCAAATCACATGCTCGTTTGAAATTCGAAGAAGACAAACGATGGTTATCGTGTCGCATTTAATTTGTCTTATTGTTAAGAATGTGAGAGTTTTGCCCAGAAATGAATTATGGAGAACTTTATTTATAAAAGTATTCCAATGGTAAAAAATGTTATTTTAATATTTCTATAAACAAAAATATTTTTAGAAAGTTTATTAAAAAATATAATCAAGCGGATGTTTTTTTCCCTTTTCGGCTGATCGTTTGGTACAAATATTTATTTCTCAGTTATCGTCTGCGAATGGCAGGATTATGGCAGGCTACGCAGATTACATATCCAGATAGAGTCCCAGTGCTATGCACTTTTACTCAGCATGATAGTGTTCTTTAAACATCGACAGTTCAACTATCGATAGTGCAGTCGATAGTTTTTTCCAAACAATAGACTGAACTATCGATAGTATTGATAGTTTTCTCCCCGGCTATACTATCGATAGGTGTTCTACCAGTCGATAGTTTTGAAACTATCGATAGTTTTAAAACTATCTACTGAAAATGTGCCTATCGATAGTATTGCCCAGGGAAAACTATCCATATTATATATATCATGGATAGTTTTGAGAAAGTCGATACTATCCATTGTTTCAGTCGATAGTTCCGAAAACCCGATACTATTGACTTGGCTTCGATAGTATAAATAATCTGTCGATGTTTAAGGAACACTACAGCCTGATGCTACCTTGGTTTCCTTAGACTCACGTCGTATAATTTAGTTTAAGAATATATACAAAAAAAGTATATTTTCAATATTTGCATTTTCTTTTCAATATAGGAAGGAAACAGACATTATGAATGTTTGAAGAAGACCAATTTTTAAGAATTATTTATGAACTTTTTCCATTGAATTGTTTATTCTTGCTAAGGAGTTTTGAGTAGGACAGACTATTTTGTGATTGCATAGAGGTATAATAGTGTTTCTGTCATTCTTACAAAAAATAAATTGGAGAGAGATGATGATGGATGATTATTTCATTTTCTACCATTAAAAAAATTCTGAGAAAATTACACTTATCAGACAGTTTCATTTTTTTGTATTACTTTTCTCAAGTCTTATGTAGTAAGTATTTTATTCTATATCTTAAGTCACATGTAGTAATAAGCTGTGGGCATCGTGTTCTTATCAAGTTTGGATTACCAAGTGACCATTAATCTATTAATGCCTAAGTCGCATTTTTTTCCATAATATTTTGTAAACTATTATTAAATGTCGTGAAATCAATGAGAAAATTACTAAAAAAATCCTACTTGAAAAATTGATGTTTTAGAGCCCTTTTAGGAACGTAATACAAAATGAAAAAAAAAAAAACCTATCAGAAGCTAAAGTTATGTGAAATTCCAAACAAAAACATATATTCTTACAAATGTATTTACTGATATATTTGTTAAATGCAAGTAAATAAATTGATAAATAATTGTACAAACCTACCTTTTTCTCTCGACGTAGCAAAAAACTACTTTCGAGTATATCTTGAAAATAGAAAGGCCGTATTATCGACTGAACGACTGAATATAGAAAAAACGAATGTTTAAAAGTACTCTTCGTAAAATTTATGGTGAAAAAAAATAATTCCTGTGAGTTTACGATGTATTTTTAGAAGAGTCCCTAAAAAGGGAGGCTAGGCATCGATGGGTTAACCTTGAAAATGCGATTAAGTACATACATTTATTAGTTCTTTTGAATATATTGAAATTAAGAATTGCTTTATTGCGATAATCGATATTTGATGTGGCTGCTTTAGTGAGTTTTCAAAATAAACTGAGATTACTTTCTATCATTTATAATTGCAATTTAAGATAAGGATTTATCCTTTTTCATGCAGAAAGGATTTTAAAAAAACATCAGATATAAATGGATAAGAAATAAGGATTTTTTTCGACTATCGCGTTTAGTTTAAAAATAATTCATCACGCATATGATTGGTATCGATAGTACTGACATATTTCAGACTGAGAAAACTATAAATAGAGATTTAATCAGCTGCAATTCCTATACAGTATAAGTCAATTAAAAAGACTAAAATATAAAAAAAGAACGTACCTTAAGGTCAGATCCTGTATTCACCATTTTCCACTTTCTTTTAGAGTATTCTGAAAGTCGTTTATGCAGAATATGCCTTTTATCTTATTAAAACCTAATCAATTTCCTGTTCCTTATGATTGTAAGAAATGAAACTGAACTCGTTTACCTCATGGGGAAGTGAAAGCGGAGCAGTGTGACATGTGCCGAAAGGTAATGATGTCATTAAAGTATGCCTCTGTTCTGGCCCGAAGGGTAATTCGGTTATATAAATATTTTTCATTATCCATATCGGAAGAAATTCCGAGAAAATAACAAACGGGAATGTTCTCCCCTCCACTTTCTTGCATGCATCCTCAATATGGGCGTTTTGTGTTGAGCTTCGTCGTTCAGTTAAGACAAGTTCTCAACATTTTTTCCCTCGCGTACCCCTTGATTAGTCTTTTCATTTTCGCGTACCCCCTACTGCTTTCAGTTCCTAGAGGATAAAAAAAAACTAAATTTATAAGTAGTTGCAAAATGTGAAAAAAATTTACAAAACATTTTTAACGCATTCTAAATACTCAAATACAGAGTAATGACACCCAAAAAAGACATTTGCTCTCTTCCCATCCACTTTTACCTTTCACTCTCGGACATTTTGGGCCCAAAATTTTTTTCTTTCAGTCGTACCTCGAGTTAAATCTTATTCGTAATTTAGGTTAGTTTTAGCCGTAATTTAAGTTAGTTTTAGTCGTATTTTAGGCTAGTTTTAGTCGTAAATATGCGAATGCTATGTCTTTACTTGCAGGTACTATGGTCGGAGAACACCAGAGGCCCACTGCGTCGATGACGTCGTCTCGTCGCTGAAAGAAAATCTCGAGATGTTTGAAAACAGAAGATTTTCAAGATGAACAGAAGACTTTCAAAATGTTTGAAAACAAGAGACTTTCAAGATGAACAGAAGACTTTCAAGATGAAAAAAGACTTTCAAGACGAACAGAAGACTCAAGATGTTTGAAAACAAAAGACCCCGATGCTCGACCCCTGATGTCTTTTCCCTGACGAGCACATTTTTTTTTACAGTTACGGTTTTTACGTGTTTGCGATTGTCCGCTTTGCAAGTCTGTGTTGCATGCTCGTGTGCCTACTAACACAATTTAATGTTTAAGATGTAATTTTTTTACAGGTTCGGAGTCTCCTCGTATATCGATTAAGGATTTTTTTTTTTTACAGGTTTGGAGTGTCCTCTTGAAACGCTTAATGAATTCTTTTTCTACAGGTTTGGAGTCCTCTCGTGAAACGATTATAATGAATTATTTTTTTACGGATTTGTGAGTCTCGGGAAATGTTTTATTAATTATTATTATTTTGCACGTTCGAGTGATTAATTACCTAAATTTAAATTTTAAAAAAATTAAGCAAAATAAGCAAAACGATCATTCTTATCGTGTATGGTGGGAGGGATGGCACGAAATGTGAAAAAACCCCAAATTAACCGGTAAAAAAAATGATGTGTAGAACGTAACCATGGTCTGGGTGGAAAAATAAAAAAAAATATACGTAGAACGTGACATTCTTCTGGGTGTAAAAACAAAAAATGTGTGTGTAATACGACCATCGTCTGGGTGTAAAAACAAACAAAACGGTCGGATCGTAAAACTTTTCCGTGTGCACACAAAGGGTAAAAAATAAACAACGATGTTGCCGTGAGTGGAGGGAGGGTAGGCACGGCAGCACCAAAAGGTAAAACCTTTTCATTAAAAAGGTTTAAAAAATGTGTATGGTTGTAGTAATAAAATCAAATGTGTATGTTTGTAGTAATAGAATAAACGGTGTTAACGTGAGGGGAGGGAGGGTGGGCACGGTAACACCGAAAAGTAAAACCTTTT
>BGPR01017882.1:20814-31766 GCA_013235015.1 Araneus ventricosus | reverse complement strand
AATACATAGATTACACTTAAAAAATGTGTACCCTACATGATTCAGTGGTTCATTAACTCATTAACCTTCCAGCAGGCGCGCTAAAAATTTTTACACGAGCGGGCGCGTGTCGTACTTTTTACGACACAATAAGTTTCTTAATTTTTGTCCTTGCAGTTGTAAGTTACTTCATTATAGTAATAATGAGACAACAGAAAAGCAAATCCTTTCATTACGAGGGAAACTTAATTTTTATATTATTTGTAAAATCTAAAATTATACTGCAAACAGAAAGAAATGAGATTCAATACACTATTATTTTGTAAAAAAAGGCATTAAGCAATATATCATTAAAAAATAGTATAATACCAACTAATATTGTACAAAAAAGACTTTCTTCTTAGTTTCTTATAATTTTCCTTGCATTTGAAACATTGAACTTTTGCCAGAGAGTGATGCTTACAAGTATACTATATATTGCACCTACTGTATTTCATGGATTTTGATGATCATTTTATTTCTTTCAAACATAAACCACAATATCCTTTTCTCAATGCTGGTTGCTGTTCACTTGCTTTTTCAGATTGTGATGTATAATTTAGATTTAACCCTCTCACTGCCACAACGGCTTTACCGGCCCATCATGCACACTGCCAGACGAGCGGCCGAATTGTTGCATGCTTGTTTCCTTCCCCTTTTCAAAAGGGTAGTTAAACGGTGCGGAGCAATCTTATCTTGTTAACAATGGTTGTTTCCCCTCCCACTGTCACTCTTGATTGATGTCTCGAGTAAGTATTCGAGGGCAGATGCTTAATTTACGTTACTCTTTCTGCTTGCTAACCGCTCAAATGCCTGAATATTGGAAAGTTTTATATCAGAAATAAATTACCAAAATATCGTTTGCTGATATTGATGAATTCTATTTAGTTTTAATGAATTTCCGAATGGAAATTTTTTTAATGTATATTATTATAAAGCCAATATCGGAAAGTATGTAAACAAAATGTGCTGATTTTTTTAAAAATAAAAATTGCGTTTGTAGTATTTCTTTTTCCAGAAAGTATTTTTAAAGTCTTAATTATGAATACAATGACTTAAATATTCGTACTTTAAAATGTCTTACTGATAAAATATAAAATAAATTGCTTTTTTTAGTAAATTGTGTTTGTAACAATATAAAGTATTTTCCAAAGCTAAATCTTTTTCGAACCAATACTTTAAATCGTCTTAATTATAAATGGAATTAATTAAATATTCGTACTTCAAAAAAATCTTACAGATCATTTGAATATTGGCAGATATTAGATATTCAGAGTGCTGTTTAAGTCAGAAAATGTAATTTTTAAAAAAATAATGCAATTAAAAGTTCCCGTTGATTAGAATACCCAGGGTTTAATTGTTACATTCATTAAAATTCAACATTTTTCTTTACTTCGTAGCATTTTGTGTTTAATAAAAAGTGTGTGCCTTCAAAAGGTATTTGAAAGGAAAAGGACAAGTTTTGACTTCGTTACTTTTAGCAGTATACCAACAATATTTATAAAAGTAAGTTTCACCTAAAAGGAGAATATCATGCCCAAGTAAATATTCTCTGTTCGGTGTCGCCTCTTTTGTTCTGCTTTGTAATTTTAAATTCTGTAATTTTTAGCAAATTTTGATTTATTTACTATGGAAATAATTTTGCTTTTTATAAGTTTATCTTAATTATAATTTCCAACTTTTGAACTTTTATTCTCTTTTAGGTACTAATAAATAAATCTGAGCAATTGCTCTGGAAATAAATTTCTTTATATTTAAATAAATCAAAATTATTTTAGGTTTTAATATATTACTTGCTTACAGTGAGTTATCTAGATGAGTACATTCTTGAAATAAAAAAATACAACTCTTAAGTGATCAAATTTTTCTGACGCAGCAATGATTTTAAAATGGTACCTTCATGCTCATTAAAATCTAATATCATGTTTTCGCATCAAATTTGTCTTTTACTGTTATAATCATATACAGAAGTAAAAAAATAAAGTTTTTAGAAAATATTTTACTGAAAATATATAGCTTTATCACAATTTGTAAACGACCCCTATTCAGTCAGCAAGGATTTGGATTCGATAAAGGAGACGGTAAAAGAACCCCCGCGACGCAAATGACCTCTTGCTTACCAGAAGGGGGAGGGAAATGTTTACCTTCTTTCATTTCTGTCTTCGGCTGTTCTGGGTTTTAAAAGAAGTAGATTTCAAAGCACTGTGGCTTTCAGAGGGTTAAAGACATGGTAATGATCAGATTTTTTGGGTTCGAGTAGCGAGGTGTTTTCATAAGACTGAGGTTTATCAAGAAAATTCTTCGGCTTAGTGAATTATTGGCAGGCTTAATAAATATTAAATATTCTTGACAATGTAAAATGAAATATTAAAATGCTGTAATGCACACAGGATATATAATTATCAAAATGAAACGTTAAGACGTGGAAAATGTTTTTCAAATTACACGAGCGGACGAGCGTTGTAATTTTTACGACAGAAGCATAAAACAATATGAAATCACATTGAATTTTGGACAAACCCATTTAATCCTGAAGAGAAGGGTTGCATGAAGGAATAGCAATGACCTTCAGACAGTTTTGACTCCGTATACGAGAACAAGGCATGAAAAATTCCGCTTGTCTTAAAATTTGCGCAGCCGCGCCTGATGGAAGGTCAAAATAAAAAAATTGCTTATTCCTATAAAATGCCCGACTTTTAAAAACATATGGGATACAGAACTGGGGATGGACCATTGTCCATTGTACCCCATGTGGAACTTCAACAACAAATTGATAAAAAAAAATAAGAAATTTTATATTCAGTTATTTTAGCTGCATTAAATATAATATATTATCTAACCTTTTCATTGTGCAGAGTAACGCTTTCTGAATCATAATTCTTTAATCCAGAAAAGAAAATATGCTTAACCGAAAATATTTACTTTTAGCTTACTACAAATCACCAGTCTAGAATAACATGGCTTAATTGTCAGCTAGGCACATGGTTTTAAAATTTTTTTCAGCTCTACAGATCTGGCATGTATGTTCCAAAATATGAAACATTCAAAAACAAACAATAAGGGGTGGTCCATTGTACCGCGGTCTCCCCTATCCTTAATATTTGAAACCTGAATTTGTTTAGAGCATTTGCTTTAAATTCTCTGAAGAATACAAAACACCAATTTGGAGATTTCTTTTAAACATGTACTTAATTACAACACTTAAAATAGTTAAATCTTTTTAAAGAAGTTTTTTTGAAAAAGAAGTTTATTTCAAAGCAGTTAGTAAACTTTCAAACTTCAACAAATGTTCCAATATATTTTCTGCATGAACAGGTATAATCCCTAACAAAGATGAAGAATTTACTGAAGCAAACAAAATTAAAAATAACTTACGTTTGATTTAAAATACAGTAGAACCACGCTAGTCCGAACCGATTTTATTTTTGAAAATTATATGTAATTGAAAAGATTACCTGAAAAGATTTAAATATCATACTAAAAACAAAAAAGTATCTTTTCAGCACGCATAATTTTGTACACGTTGAAGAAACTAATGCAATTAGCCATAAGATAAGGTCACTTCATACAGGAGCAGGTCCATTATTCTAATGAAAAGGTGAGACATATTCTCTTTCTATTGCTTTTGAACAAAAGAAATCAAGAGATAATAGTACTGACCACTTATAACTTACATTTTTTTAGCACACATCTTTTTTTTTCTATTTTTATCGGAATTTCGGGTAATCCGAACAGGCGTCGGTCCTGATTAGTGGGGTTCTACTGTATTTACAATCTTAAATAAAAGTTACTTATTCTACTAATTATATTAACCAAATAATTAATGCAACTAAAACACTTCTACAACAATAATTTGCTACATAAATTTACAGATATATTGAATAAATTTATATAAAAACATTTACACAGATCAATTTATGGAAAAGAAGACAATACAGCATCGTTGCATCATAACTGTTATGTTCTAACAGCAGATATGGGAAATGAAGTGAGGTTTTTAATGCAAAAATTTAATTATTGCCAGAAATTTATATTAAATACCAATTAAACCTTTTCAAATAAATAAATTTAATTAGATAATGAATAATTTTTTTACAGTAACATAATTTCACTGAACACAGATAATAAGTTTTCATTAACATATTAAAAACATTTTTGAATTACATAACAGATAAAATGCAAAACTAGAGTTACATTAAAAAGTTGCTTGCTTCGCCGAGCACAGGTAGAGGTTAATGGTGGGAGCATTTTGTTAGGTAGTTAGAAGATTCGTACTAATGGCAAGAACACTCAATAATAAGCAATGTTTACATCACTTTTTAAAAGCCGAAAACTCCAAGTTTTCCCAAACAAATAATAGTTGAATTTCCAGTTAAGTTGAGATGCATACTAGCTGCTTGAAAGTTGTGAATAATTTACAAATTTTAAATTTCTTAAATTTTCTAGGATAAAGTACTTAAATTCCATAAAAAACAAAAATAACCCTAAAATATTCATATGAAAAGTAACTTAACCGATTAAAATCTTTTCAACAAAATTCCTGAATTCCGTTTAGGAATCACGAATGTTGTTTGGTTTTTTTTTTTTTGTTTTGCGACTTTCTGCAGTTTTGTTTACTGTCGGCTTTGGGTTGTCAATTTCATGTTGAAGCCAGTACAAGCACTCTTCAACTTGACTTAACTTGACTCATGTTGAAACTTTTAATCATGATCACTTAGCAATAAGCTAAAAAAATGCGTTGACTTTTGTTAGATGTTCCTATCTTTCCTACCCCATAATCTGTTGTAAATACACTTCATTAGAATAAATGCCAAGGGAGAGAAGAACTGCAGTAAAATTCAAAGGTATATATATTTTAAGAACTCTTAAGTTTGTTTTGCTTATTTTGTCGGTGATTTAAATAACTTTGTAAGGAGTTTTCTGAAACACTGGAAAAATTCTTTATTTAAATCCAACTGTTAACTAGTAAATTTAGGTTGTGCACATTTAAGATAGCATTAATTCAGGGATATCCTCTCTACCAACACAGTAGATGCTCATATGAATGCTATAAAATCAACAACTTTAGAAAATAAACAATCTAGATATGCAGATAAGTTGCCCTATTATACAATGTGCACCTCAGAAAAATAGAACTTTCACATAAATCAGCTATTTTAGATATTTTTATTCAGCATTTAAGAGTATCTGATTTTAGTTGTCTCCACATACTAAATAAATTGATTTGAGTTTTAAAAAGAAACTGTATTTAAGTTTAAAATTTTTTTAGCTATCTTAAATATACTGGGGAAAGGGGGTAAAACCAGGTACCTAAAGTTCGAAGATCTCTTGGAAATAAACTATTCGATATAGAGCTTGTCAAATTTTACTAAAATATTCATTATTTATCAGAGTACAATATATCTTTCAGGAAAAGTCATAATTTTACTAATGATTTTTTTTTTGTAGAAAAAGTCAAACCACCCGGTTTTAAAACGGGATACACATGTTAACTCTATGGGAAATTAGGGAAAACTAGATTTTAAGTGGAAAAGTAGCATAAATTTTTATTTATTATGACAATTTAATAATAAAGTAATTTTTTAAGATTTATCAATAGTTATAATAGTTGACAATTTAAGAATAAAGACAATCAATTTAAAAATATTTCCAAAATGCATATCTAAATTAGTGATAATAGCTGTAGGAATGAAACAGGGGATGTAGTAATGTCACGAGCGCATTGAAACACTGCCGGTTTGGAAATTACAATAGAACAGAATAGCGTCAAAATGAAATGTAAGAATCTGACAAATGTTGTACAAAACAAGAAATTGGAAAAACGTACTATTTTAATAAACCAAAAGCTTAAGAAAAAAATAATCCAATCCAAAAGACGAAAAATGTATTCAACGTAATTCTTTCTTCTTTAAAATTCAAGTTAACTAAGAGACGAACTCGGTGGAAATGACAATTTGTTAAACCAAACGATTGCAAAGACTCCGAGCAAAAGATTTTTAGGTAAACCTGGAATTTACGGTGCTGGCCTGCTTCTCGCCAATTCTTCTTGGCGCAATTTCATGTGCCGTCGCCAAATACTGTTTTGGATGTGCAGCACGCTTTTTATTGCTGTCTTGCGCATGTGTCACCTGAAAACGAGAGTTTGAGCACGCAATGCCTGCGGCATTTCAAGTGTGTACCAGGCAAATTTTTTAACTTAAAAAAGCATCAGCGGCTTCGCTTTCAGCATAGCAGGAAACTAGTAGCTCCGCTTTTTCATTGAATGTTAGGAATCCACGTTTTTTAAAAAATTCCGAAAACGAGAATTTCCGCACGCAATGCCTGCGGCATTTCAAGCATGTGCCGGGCAATTTTTTTTTTTAACTGAAAAACATCAGTGGCTTCGCTTTCAACATAATGGAATAATCGTAACTTCGCTTATTCATTGACAAATGAAACACGCAGAATAACATACACGGAACTGAACAGATATTCCATCCGAAGAATTCCAAACGAAGTTTTATTCAAATTCGAATTTATCGACCAATTGCATTGAAGAGTTGAGCAAAACAATCCAATCGAAACGTGGCACAATATAGCCTGATAAGCACAGCACTGATGAAAGGATCAATTTGTGTGCATGCACGCTTGTCACTCGTTAAAAACATCTAGACGCAACCACAACAAATGTTCTCTCATCGCCATTCTTGGCGGTAAAGAGTTGCCGATCCTAAGAGGAACGAAGTAGGCGGGCACCGTAAACTCCAGGTTAACCGATTTTTAATTTTCATGCATTTTAAGTTTTATATGAGAAAAAATGAATAAAAATCGTTTATTTGCAGGAGAGGAAATAATGGAATAAATAAATTTCAATCCTTTTTAAAATTATGAATAAAATAATGCTTTGTATTATTTGAAATTATCACAAAAAAAGAAAAACAATTGGAAATCGGAATAAATTGGAAATGCTTTCCATCAGATCCATTTGACTCAAAGCTCAAATAGGAATGGCCGTCACAAACTATCTCACAATCAAAGAAAATCCTCTTGGGTTGGGAATCCGCCATTTCTTCTAGTACCCGGTTTTACCCCGAGTGCAGAGGTTATAAAAAACGAGACAGAACCACACAATTATTTTACTAAATCTTTGTTGCTTGCTAGGATATAAATCCTTAGTAAACATATAATAAATAGGGATAGTTCTAAAAGAAACCAACATTGGAGAGTTGACATCATAAAACAAATAAACCTCCACAGACAAAGTGAATTTAACAACAACAACATGGCAACTATGACCGTTCTTTTTTCTTCACTAGTAGAATATAATTCAGAATTTATCCACTAAAAAGGAGAATTAATAAAGTCAAAACAAAGGTACCCGGTTTTTCCCCACTACCCGGTTTTACCCCATTCTCCCCTACCTTCTGATGTTTGTGTATTGTGATATATCATCCTTCGTTGAAACACAAAATTACTTAACAAAACATTCTTGCTAAGCATTCGTGACAGACAAAGGTGGATGAGGAAAGAGCAATTCTGTATTATTGTCACAAAAGAATATATAAATTCATATGTATGCCTGTAACAAATAATTTTGATGTAGTGTCTACTGTATGCTTCTGTATTTCTCTGGTTTACATGTTTCATTGTCGTTTGGGAAAATGTACAAAAAATTCAGATTGTAAACATTTGAAAACTAAATCTAAATCAGAATTTTCTATCCTGCCCTATTAGAAAAATATTTTAAGTTATCACGTATCAGAATTTTTGTGATATATTTTAATTAAGGATATAATGAATATTCAGTACTCGGCTCTTTTGCCGAATATTCAGTCTGGCCAGATACTAACTAGATATTCGGCCAAATGAATTCAGGATTATAATTTTTTTTATATGTGCTTTTAAATGTATTTAACCAAGAATATTGCAATAAATTACATTTCAATACATTTATTATTTAAAAAAAATCTCCTGACCAATATTTGGCTAAATAAATTCAGTAGCCTATAATAATTTCCTTTTAAATATGTTTTACGAAGAATACCGCACAGAATCGCATTTCAGTACATTTATTATCAAAAGAAATCTCCTATACTTGGTTTTAAGTTGCATAATACTTGAGTGTATATCTTATTAAAGCTTGAAATTATGGGGAAAGAACAATTTGTTCAGTATTTTCAGGAAGAAGTCTGTTCTGTGTGTTTTCATATATGTTACCAGGTTCAGAAAATAGATGCTCATTATATACTGTTCTTGTAGGAGCAGAAAGATATTTTCTTGCTAAATTTGCAAATCTTAAAAAATTCTCCACGCTTGTTTTTCCACCAATTAAGTAGACACTCTATCCTAGCTATTAGAAATTCTTTATCAAAATAGGAATTTTCTTCAGTGTTCGTCATTATCATGTTGTGCAATGATGACTCTTTTATTTCTGTGTAGCAATCCCAAAATGAAGAAGGTTTCTCATTTCTTATTATTGGAATTAAGGTATTTAAAATATTTAAAAAAATGCATCAAGGTAATAAGATATTTTTAAATAAATAATAAATTGTATTAATCTTGAATTTTATCAAAAATTTTTGAAACATTTTGTTATCAATCAAAATTGAAATGTTTTTATAAAGTGGATATTCAGCCAAATATTCAGCTGTTACGCCAAACCATTATTCGTTACATCACTAATCTTAATAAAAACTTTGAAGTATTTTGTCAGACATTTTAGTTATTTGAAAATTAAAATTATTAATTACATTTTAATATAAATGAGAAATGACGCTGTATGCCTGTATTCAAAATGTGATGCACAAATTGTAAAATTTTGCACAATATATAATTAAATATATGAAGTGATTAAATGAAATAAAGTTTAAAATTGCAAAAATTCAGCTAGATTTTTCATGCATTCAGAAGCAATTTTCAAATATAAAATATTTCATTTGTAAGTCAATTTTTAATCTATAAGCTAGATTCACCATTAATGTGATACATATAGCTTCTCCATTTGCAGTGGAATTTTGATGTAGAGATTTCATTGTTTAATAAGCAAGTTGTTACTTTTCTTTTAGCATGACGTGTACTAAAATGACAAGTGTCCAGTGTTTTTTAATTTCTCATATACGAAGTATACAAAGAGAAAGTATTGTAATTGTCAAAAAATTCTAACTCGAGATTTTGATGAATCGCCACATTTTAGACCTCCCTGAGTACGTAAAACACAATTTTGGAATTATGTCTGTCTGTGAATACGATAACTCGAAAACTATTAGAGCTATAGAGATGAAATTTGGTATGTGATCTTTATGCATAATTTGTAGGTTTCTATTAAATTTTGAACAAAATCCGTCCACGGGAAGTCTGTTTGCCCGTGTTCATGCGAACACGATAACTCAAAAGCTTAAAATGCTGGATAGATAATTCGAACCTTAATTGTAGATTTGTGTCCAATTTTTGTGTCAGTCAGTTTAAAAAAAAAAAGGCATTCATATTGCAAATTTGGTTTTCCTTATCTTATGCAGCCCTATTGCGTAATCACACCGGCTTCTTATTCTCTTTCTGCTTTGCTGCGTCTAACATGACCTTCGAAAACTCGTAGTATGGCGTTTCACTTATTTTTTTCTTCACTGCATTAGGGATGCTTATTTGTTTTACTGCCTTTTAGCTTATTTTTTCTCTACGTGTGTTGGGGAGTATACGAGAAAGTTTATGGGAAACCAGTCCCGCTGGTTAACTTTCATACTTCTTTTATTTACAGTAAAGCACTGTTTACGTCTTTCAAGAAACTGACGTAAAACAACATATCATTGAAAAGAAATCAAAATTTTAATAAATAACTTTGATAATTACATCTTTAATGGAAATTCATTTAAAGGTAATAATTTTAAAGTTTCTAAGATTGTACTCTTTATTTAAAAATATCTTAAAATAATAGGAAA
Organism: Araneus ventricosus; assembly: GCA_013235015.1. Lineage (NCBI taxonomy): Eukaryota > Metazoa > Arthropoda > Arachnida > Araneae > Araneidae > Araneus > Araneus ventricosus. Next base: position 21,837 of record BGPR01017882.1, on the reverse strand, counting down.
GACAAAATAATACTCGAGGTAAAAAATTTTAGAAAGACATATAACTGAAGCTTTGTGTCCTTGGCAGCATATAAATGAAGTCCTTTATCCTTATAATGGTTATGAATAAATTGGGACATTGATGAAGCGTTTGTATAAATGAGAAACGTATAAACGTTGCTTTATTGTAATTGTAATTTTTCATCTAAAGCCACTAGTTAAACAAATTTCATTAAAAAGAATCATTCTCATAAGATGTTACCATATCATACTTTTTTGTAAGACTGACCTGATGGCTTGCACATTTTCTTTAATTAGTTGAAAAATTTGGGCAATTATGAAATATTTTTCTTATCTGTGTTCCATATCCTCTGCAAATCAGTATTTTGAATAATTATTGGCCATTATTACAAGTAATTAAGAAAACTTCTAAATATATTTCATAATTTTATTCCCTGATTTTCATATAAATTAGTGACAGGATATGTTTTTTCAAAGGAATACCTGAATTAGGAATCAAAGGAGTATATTTCCTAGGCATTGCTTTAATTTTAATTGTTTATTGTTTGAAAAATTGTATTGTATCAGTTTATGGGGGTTACAAGTATAAAGACAAGTACTGTTAATGCATAAAATGCAATTCTAGAAGGAAAATAGTATACGAATTCTTTCTAATAAGTTTCCATCTACAGTAAAACCCCGCTAATCTGAACTATTTGGGACTGGTGCCTGTTCGGATTACAAAAAATTCGGATTGCCCGAAATTCCGATAAAAATAGAAAAGAAATAAGATGTGTGCTAAAAAAATGTAATTTATAAGTTCTCAGTACTACTATCTCTTGAATCTATGGTAGTTCTGACTCTGTACTGCAACTTATAAAGAATGTCACAATAAAAGATATAATTTACTGGGTATCAGAGTCATGGCACAGTGTTACACAAAATTGCTTAGTCATGTCGTGGAAGACGTTATGGCCAAGTTTAGCTGATTCTAGCAAAGTTGAACAGGGAGAAGCAAACAAAAGCGAAATTCTTCTGCTTATT
>BGPR01017882.1:0-20714 GCA_013235015.1 Araneus ventricosus | reverse complement strand
GTTATGGCCAAGTTTAGCTGATTCTAGCAAAGTTGAACAGGGAGAAGCAAACAAAAGCGAAATTCTTCCGCTTATTAAATATATCCCAGGTGGGGAAGACGGAACCGAACACACTGTAACTGAGTGGTTGACTTGTGATACTGAAGCCAATCAGTTATATACAGATGAAGAAATCATCTCTTAGTTCAGAATAAGCCACAAGATGACTCTGATCTAGAAGAAACTGATGAGCCAGGTTCTCATTTCCCATTCTGAAGCTGCAAATTCTTCCAGTAATTGCTTAGTAAAGTTGTGGAAGAAGTTATGGCCAAGTTTAGCTGATTCTAGCAAAGTTGAACAGGGAGAAGCAAACAAAAGCGAAATTCTTCTGCTTATTAAATGTATCCCAGGCTGTGAAGACGCAACCAAACACACTGTAACTGAGTGGTTGTCTTGTGATACTGAAGCCAATCAGTTATGTACAGATGAAGAAATCATCTCTTTAGTTCAGAATAAGCTAGAAGAAACTGGTGAGCCAGGTTCTCATTTCCCATTCTGAAGCTGCAAATGCGCTAGAAATAGCACTGTGATACATATAGAGCAGAGTGAAAATGCGATATCAACAGACAATATGTTTATGAGATGTTGGCATAATATTGCTTCCACGTCGAGAATAACATCGCTTAGTCAGACGAATCTGATAAATTTCTTCACCCCAAAAGATCGTTAATGTAAATGTGTATGTGATGTATTAATGTACTGTGTTTTTATTAAATGTAAATGTGATCCTTGAATTATTGCATTAGTTTCTTCAATGTGTACAAAATTACGCATGCTGTAAAAGTACTTTGTTTTTAGTATGTATATTTAAATCTTTTCAAGTACATTTAATTTTCGAAAATAAAATCAGTTCGGATTAACTGTAATTTCGGATTAATGGGGTTCTACTGTAATTTAGCTTTTTTTGTCTCATTTTGTTGATACCACTGATATATTTTAGTGAAATTCATTTCATTTTTTATTAATGTTTATAATAGGGGATCCTGATGGACCTGGGGATTTAAAGATTTCTGGTCAGCCAGAAAGTCCCTCTTCTAAAAAGAGAAGGACTGCCAACACACCCAATCAGGTACATATGAATTTTTTATTGGTAATATATACTACATAAGAATTGCATACCAGTCTTGCTGATGGAACAGTTTTTTTTTTTTTTTTTAAATATTGAAAAACCAAAACATACATTTAAAAAGAGTTTTATTCCAAACATAAAGTAAATAGCCTTTTACCAATTGCCAATTTTTGGTTATAAATTAATCGGTTAGTTTAGCTTGTATAACTAGTAATTTGATTGTTACATGGTTTCTGATTCTTCTGAAGTCATTTTATTTTAAGTCAAATTCGTCTTTTCCTCTTTTTTTTCATGAATAGATTTATTAATTTTAATATTAAAAAAAATGAAAAATATAATATATATTTTTGTGATGTTTGTTTGGTTTACCTCTACTTTATTTAAAATTAATGTAAGGAACAAAAGTAAAATAATTATATTACTGTATTGATGTGCATAGAAAATAAATACTGTTGAGCCCCCATATATCAAAAATTTCTATATATTGGACTTTTTTTCAGGTCCTTGGATTTTTATTAGAAAAAACAGTTTCTCTATATTGAATAAAATTTATATATATTGAACAAAACTTTTCTCATGGTCAGTTATGCATACTTATTGCAGTTAAAAAACACCCATGAATTTTCTTCATAAGAAGGGATATAAATTAAATAACAAAAAAAAACTTTTAGTGATTTCTTACTGCAATAAAAATTCATGGAAAAACAGAAGGCAGTTTACAAAAAAATAATAAACAATTTCTGCTGAGTCATATGTTATGCTTAGCTTTTATTCTACAAATCTCTATCTTAACTTAGAATGAGAATTTAACTTTAAATTCAATTTAGCTTTAGATTTCTGATAGTAAATATAGACGCAATTAAAAATCTTAATTTGTAAAAGAGAAGTTCAGCTTAAAAAAAGACGTAGAAAACTGGATAAAAAAGGAAGACATGGCAGAAGAATATAAAATTTCAGTAAATAAGGTATAAATAATTTTGAAAAATCATGATTATAAAGACCTCTGAAAGTGTTGACGGAGATAGGAGACATAGTTTTAGATCATTGGAAATAAATCTACAGACGTCTTTTTGTAGGACGAATTAAAGTTTTATGCATCGATTTGATTATAATCAAAGAGCCACAGAATGCATTAATGAAATGTTACTAACTAAATAAGATATTAAAATAAATGAAGGCATCAAGTAATGTTTTTTCAACAATTAGTTATACTAGTTGTACAAAAACAAATAAAATGATGTGGGAACAAATTTATGTGCTCAGAAAATCAGTATCTCTTGAATAAAAATCTAAGTTATGATATCAAATGAACCATGAAGTTTAAAGCAAGGTTTTGCATGCCTGATGAATTAAAAAAAGGTCTAAATGATAAGATCAGAGAGTTGTTTTGAATTTTGAAACCAAGCAGAGGTGCTTATCATATGACTAGTTATGAGAAGATTCTGAGAGAATAAATTTCTTTTCAGAATAATATACTGGATAAATTATAAAGGCAGCTAGAAAGAGACAATAACTGCTCAATAAAAACTACTACAAATTTTACTTCAAAGATAGCTTGAACTAAAAAAAAAAATGTATTTACTTTATGCTTTAATAATACAAGTTGAAAAAAATAATAGCTGATTGGTGGCAACTCACCATTAGTTACTTTCATAAAAGAATTCTATTATGTGACCTTTCTTTAAGTCTAGTTTAATTCCATTAAATTTTTTATGTAGAAAATAATAGGAAATAATGTGTAGAAAATAATAATTTAATTCATTAAATTTTTTATGTAGAAAATAATAGGAAGCTTCTGCTAAATGTTAACACACTGCACATTTTAGAATGAAAGTATACTTATTTTGTTCTTTCAGTTATTAATTATTTTATTTCAGGGAGTTTCAAATTTACCAGATCTGGCTCCTCCTCAACCTTTGACAGGATTTGGTGAGACAATCGTTGCAAGCAATCCATTCGATGACACAATCCCTTCTACTCCTACCACTACAGTTCCAAATATGACTGCCTCTAACATGACACATATATCTGGCCCACCTATGCACACAAAACCTGTACCTATGTCTTCAGGGAAGGTAAATATTTCTTTAATTTAAAAATTATAATATTTCTCATGAATGGTTGTTGAATGAATTATATTTGATTTCAGTTTATATATTGCAGTTCAAATCATTTCAGGGTAACTTCTACCTTTCAAAGAAATTTTTAAGTACATTGGTTACTTCAAATGTTTTTAATTCAAATTCATCAGTAATTTGAAATTTTTTTCTCTGTTTTCTTGAATTTCCTATTAGCATCAAGATAAAGTATCATCTATAATTCAGATTTATTTTAGTTAGTTAATTATAAGTAAAAACTAAAAATTGTAGAAAATTATTTTTACTTCCAAATTGTTTTCATTAGCTAAATATTTCTGTGCTTTGCGTCCTCGGCGATCTTAAGTGAATAATTTTTCAAGGCCCTAAATTCACTCGAGAACTTTAATGCTATACAATGTATTCAATTAAAAACATAATAAGAAATTTCTTACTTTTTAAAAAACTTTGAACTCATTCGATATAAATGGTTTATTTTGAAATTGTATTATTTAGCCTAATTTGTTATATTCAAAGTGCTGTAAACTGTTTGTTTAATATCATCTAAAATTAAGATTTATTTTAGTTAATTATAAGTAAAAACTAAAAAATTGTTGAAAATTATTTTTATTTCCAAATTGTTTTCATTAGTTAAATATTTCTGTGCTTTGTGTCCTCAGCGATCGTAAGTGAATAATTTTTTAATGCCCTAAATTCACTCGAAAACTTTACTGCTGTACAATGCATTCAATTAAAAACATAATAAGAAATTTCTTACTTTTTAAAAAACTTTGAACTCATTAGATATGAATGGTACTGTTTATTTTGAAGTTGTATTGTTTAGCCTAATTGTTATTCAAAGTGCTGTGTACTGTTCCTTTAAAAAAATTAATTACTTATATATTGAAATTATTATATTTAAAATTGTTTTAAAATTAGGTTATAATTATTACTTTATTTATTAAAACTGTTTGATTGATTGATCGGACGGGTTCTGGGATTTTTAGCAGCAAAGGCTATCATTCCCATATTCACAAAAAGTTCTAATTAATAAATGTCAAAAAACTTCAGATTTTGAAGGAATATATGAAGGTTTTATTTATTTTCTAAGATTTTGCTTGTGAGTTTCTTGAATCTGTAGGTTGCTGTATGATCAAGTCCTAGTTTGTTCCATAGACAACAACAAATGGATGAATAATTAAAACTGTTAATTATTAAAAAATAAATCTTTACAACTATTTTGAAAATTGTATTCTCTTGCTGTACTCATTTTTAGACCTAGTTTTTCATAATTGATTTTTTTTTTGTCTCTCTTCAGTTTCAAATTAACCAAGTTCTGCTGTATTAAAAATTAATCAGCAAAAATTTTTGTAACACTCATTAATATTTAATACAGTAAAACTTGGCTAATCAACTTGATAATCAATCAAGCTTGTATTTATTTTGATTTAATAACTTTAAACTGCGAGAAATGTACTTTTAAAGTGAATAAATTGTTCTTCTGATTTGTAATTGAACCTTTGAAATCTAAAAATACTTTACCCCTGAAATTTCAAGGACATATTTAAATAAAAATGAATTGGCTGCTGTTAAACCGAACATTTAAAAAAAAAAAACTGGAAAAATCCTCTTTCGTTACATGGAGGGTTAAAAATAGGATTATTGGAACAGTTTTTAATTTAGGATAACTATATGTAGTTCTGAAATAACAAATTTAAATATTGATATCTACTGCAATAATGTATCGAAAATATTGAATATCAATCTTATTTTCTTTCTGTTTTAAGACTGACTTGATCCTAAATTATTTTTCTTGTTACACATTTTAAATATAGGTTTTAAAAAATGAAATATTTTTTTTTATAATATGAAAATCGGTCACACACACAGTACTCTCTCTAACAACTTTTTGTTCTGTTATCATCTCTTCAAAAAGCTGTATACAGAGGGTGGAAAAATTATAAATATAGATTTGTTTGTTTAGCTATATTAATGTCCCATTTTGAAGCAACACGGGGGCTATTTTGGGACGGACCTCGTAATTTTGAAGCATGGTCAGACGAGGAGGGCGACACCTGAGCTGGCATCCCCTCTCCAAACTTCCATGCCACATCAATGGGAGGACGTTTGGCCACTAAATATATGCATCTATGTCATAACTTTTACAGAATTTTATTCCCTGCAGCTTTGCTGTTTTTGACCATTGTTTCAGAATTTTTTTTTTGTGTTACATTAAATATCAGATTTCTGTCAGTAATTACCAGCCAGTGAGATGCTCTTCCCATGACTTTCTTGTTTACTTACACGAAATCATATATTTTGTGTTTAGCTTCATGTTATAATGAAGAGAACTGAGCATGTATTTTGAACCCCATTCCATTCACCGGTTGAGTCCAAAATTTGATACAATTTTGGTGTCAAGATACCGTATCAAATTTCATTTGACTTGCTTGTTGTGATTTTGAGTAATTGTGTTCACATATTCACAGACAAACAAACTAACAATCTATCTAGTCTAAAAATTAGATACAGATCTATAATTTTTAGGTAAAGATGATGAAAAGTAAAATTCACCCATCTAGTTTGTTGCCCTTTTGAGTTGCTAAAACTCATATATGCACAGATTGACAATCAGTCAAACAATTGACAGATTTGGTCTGAAATTTGGTACAAATCTATAATTCTAGTAATAAAATCATATGCCAAATTTCATCTATCTAGTCTATTGGGTTTTTGAGCTATGTTCGCATATACCCTAATGAACAGAAAAGTAGACTTTCTGTTGACAGATTTCAACTAAAATTTGATAGAAATCTATAGTTTTGATTTTAAGAATGCAGACAAAATTTCATCCATGTAACTTGTTGTGTTTATAAATTATGTTCGCAGATGAACATTATGCCAAAAGTTGCTTTTTCAAACTGAGAAAGGTCTAAATGTGTAGATTAATCAAAATTATTTTGAGTTTGAATGTTTTGATAATTACAATATTCTCTTCTTTGAATACTTCGTATTCAAGGAAGTTCTTTAAAAAAAGAAAGCAACAGTGTGCACCTCATCCATATCAAACACACTTTTGATATTAAACTTCTATTTACTGTGTTATATGTGAACAGTCATATTATGTCATATGTAAATAGTCAATCGTAGTTAAATGTTTATTTTTAATTCTCATATTTTATTGTTAAAAAATAATGAAATGGAATTACTTTATAGCCATTTTAAATTTATAAGCCAGTTTTCATTCAATGAATAAAATTACATTCAAAAAGACTTTCATTGTATTTTTTACAACTTGATATGCTTGAATATGACTTAGGGATGGGAAAACCAAACCGTGTGTTTGTTTTTTTTTTTTAAATCCAAAAACCGGGTCGGAAGATAGGCTCGATTTTAGCTTCGACTAGTCTAAAATTTACTAAGCCATAAAGCTTTTAATTTCATCATCTTAGGCCGATCACCTACATCCTCTTCCTGGAGGCATCTGTTGGTTGGCGGATTACTGAAAGAGCCTTAATGAACAGATAAATATTGGCCAATGGATTGATTTCCTACAAAAACTATATTAATAAAAAATTTTGTCTGCACACTCCATCTGTTTTTTGTTGCCAAAAATATTTATTTTTAGTCGGAAGTTCTGTGGCTTCCGAAAGATTAGTGTCTGCGTTGAATGATGTTGATTCCGATGAGAGGTGTCAACTCATGGATCAACTCATTGCTCAAAGAGTCTTTATGAGCAGATTAGATGATAAATATTGGCCAATGATTTAATTTCTGGTGAAAACAATGTTAATAAAAAAGTTTTGTCTATAATACTTATTTACTACAATAATTACTCATTTATTATTATTATATATTGTATTAATTACCTATTTATAATCATTACATATTACATTAATTAATTATTGTATTAATACTTACTTATTATATACTAGCAGAACGCGCACGGCGTTGCCCGTGGAATCAGGACTTCAAAAACATGAAAAAAAAAAAATCGCCCACAATGACACGAAAAAGTTTTGAAACAAAATCAAAACAAAAGATACACATTGATTTTCCCGCGATAATGACATGTAGAAAAGCAGTACAGAGTACGTTATTCCAAAACAATAATAAAAAAAAAATTGCAACGTGAAAATCTTTAATATACAGCAATGGTGTATCTAAGTTATGCTGATGTAATACAGTCTCAAACCACAATACCGTGACGTTTCAAGGTCACGACAGTACCCCCTTCGTCACCCCCCTGGAGCTTGCGTGAAAAGCTATGGCACATTTTACGCAGATGGTAAAGAAACTCTTTTAGCTCATCACGAAAAAAATTCTCTCATAATTCAGCAAAGCCAACTTATCACCCATGTCAGAATCTTCCAGCACTGCTTAATTTACGACTAAACCCTTGCGTCCAACGAAATGATTTCAAATTATTCCTAGCAAAACATGCTAAAAATTGAGGAGAGAATAATTCCAACAGATGGCGCTAGCCGTAGCCAGGGAGAAACTCACCGTTCCGGAGAAAGAACTTCATTCGAAAAGAATTTTTTTAACCCTTTAAGAAAAAAAATTATTAAGAACGAATGGACAAAGATATTTTAACCGTTCTTGTTTTAAATGAGAGATAAATACCTCTGTTGTTACCATAAAAAAACTGAAAATCATAGGTTTATTAGAACGTTGGATGCGATGGAAAAAACATTGACAGTTAAAAATATAAGGAGAAAGTGACAATTTTTAAAAAAATTCTCAAAATTCAGTAAATTACGTTAGAAATTCAAAACTAACTTCATTAGAACGGAAATCGCGTGCTCTTTCCGATGGTGTATATATTTTTATCGTAAACTTATCCGTAACTATTCTATTGAGAAATTAGTGTGAAAAATCAACCAAAACAACACAAAACATTAAATAAAAAAAATTCTAGATTAAAATTTAAAATTTCGGCTTCGAGGTGCATTCAGTCACCATTACGACTACCTGTGTGCCAAATTTCATGGCTGTAAGTGCGATAGATTCGTCTGGACATCGCAGACAAACACACACACACGCACACACACACACAAACATTGCCTTTTATAAGTATAGATTATTAATAAAAAAATTGTGTCCACAAACGTTGCTTTAAAAAAAAAACCGAAAAACGTTTTTTTTTTCCTTCAAAAACCAGTTATTTTGAGCTGTTTAAAACGCCAGGTTAAACCGGAGTTTTTTTTTTTAAAAAAAAACCGCTATCCCTAATATGACCATGTTCTACTACATTAGCTGTAACCTCTATTCTATTTGTGTTGTTTTTATTGCTGACATTGATGCAATCTCACAAAAATCTTACTTCTTTCATGGGATGTTTCCAGCATTTTTAACAAATTTTTTAATTATCTCAAAGACACATAGAAGATGCAAATTTAAATATATATTGAAGTGAGATGTACACAACTATTGCCATACCAGACTGATATATGCACGCTAAACTTGATCTTGCAAAACATATTCTTCTCTTGCTCTCACATTTGCCGTTATATAACATAGCTAAACCAAAATGCATTGATAATACATGTGGCATCTCATTTGATATTTCATTTTTATTTCCATCACAGTACAAAAAGAACTCAAAATGGTGACATTTTAACTTCAAAATCTGACTAATGGGTTATATATGCCTGTTGAAAATTGTGTATAATTTTGGGAATACATATTGTCTTGTTAAGACAAAGCAAAAGAGAAATAATGGAATGCATTTGGTTTACCCCCAAAAGTGAAATGTAACTGTCCTATAAATAATTATGCTGGGTATTAATAGATTAAAGTGATCCATGTATTAATTTGAATGATTCTAACAGTTATAGTGGATTGTATGTAAAAATGGACGAAATTCAGACCTTTATGGAAACAATATTTATTATTCAGCATCAGTGTTGGCTCGTCAGCTCAGAAACAAGCAGTGCTGCAAAATTTTTATAGATCTAAGTTGTTGGAAATTTTATCCCGATTATTTTGTATAATGATGATATACTTAAAATTGATAGTTTTTGGGTTATAAGCAAAAGACTGCAGAAAAAAGATTGTTTTTTTTGCCTATAACTAAATTCCAACAAAAATTATTGGTGGCCAACCTCAGAATCGTAATCAGCACCCGAAAAAACATAAAGAAGCACAAAATTACAACTCTTCCAGAATTAGATTTTTTTATAAAATGACTGAACTACTGAGAAAAAGCGAAAAGGAGCCAAATGAGAGCTGAAAAAAATAGCTCAAATGAATGCAATTTCAAGCGGAGAAAGGGTTGCTTTTCTCCCATTTCACGTTTAATATCGGATCCATAGGAGGGGCAAAACTTGATGCAGCTCTGGTCTGTCTCTCTCTCATTTGTTGATTGATTTTCCGTCTTTTTATATATTTTTTTTTTTTTTTACTTTTTCGCCAGTTTCGTTAATCGCTGAATTCTCAAAGTGGAAAAGTAAGCCAATTAGAATAAAAATTAAAATACAATCTTTTAAAATAATTTCAGGGGGGACTGCAGCTCTTATGGATGAGCCGTCACTGTTCAGCGTGCATTTTGAATTCATTTTAATATCATTCATTAAGTTTTTATTCTTACAATGAAAATGTTTGTATCGAAATGTAGCTTCAAGAAAGTTGGTAATACTGACAGAAAAAAAAAAATGAAGATTTTTTTTAAAAAAAGAATGCACATGCCAAAGAATACATAAAAACTTTTTTAGAAGACCCATTTCAATTCATTTGACATTTTGCACTCTGGCATGTGTTACATGTATGTGCATACTGTTTCTAAACATCAGTCATGCAAATATTTTACTTTTGTTTTATGATTATTTCATGTCATTTTAAATAAATTGATATCTCTAAGTGACATTTTTAAATTCAATTATTTTACTCTGTGTGCTCTATGTAAAAAAACTAAGTATGATGTATTTACTAAAAGAAATAACTGAACATAAAACACACAGAGAACTTGTATTTGAAAATACCAGTGTAAACTTTATGAATGTAGTTTGAACTTAATTAACATTTTATTTTATACATGAACATGATAGATCAAATGGTGTTTTACATTTCATACTCATATTGATAATTAATGTACCATTAGAACTGAACTTCAAAGTGGGAAGGCATTAGTTATGGCTTTCTAAAAAAGTTTGTAATATCAATTATTTTCTGGTTCAGTGGCAGTGAATTGGGGGGGGGGGGGGGGGGTGGCCTCCCTACTTTTTGCAGAAAAAATTAAATTTTTATTTCATTTTAGCTACTCAAAACTAGGACTTATGAAAAAACAATAGTGTCTCTCAAGTTAACTAATTTTGTAACTAAATTTTTAAATTTTGTTGACTATCCCTTATACTTCAGGGTACTTTTAGGTGTCTGTAAAAAATTTTGCGCCACTGCTTTTTCCACTCAATTGCCGCCGCTGTTTTTGTTTTATTCTGTGGTAGCATATCTTTAAGCAAAACCCCCAATAAATAATTTCCAACATCAGATGCAAATTCATCTGAAAGACACAGTAAATGTGAAAAGAAGAACATGACTTTTATATTTGATCTTGATAATTTTTGTTTTCAAAAAAAGTGCTGATTAAGTCTAAATATATAATATATTATATAACTTAATAATATGACAACTTTTTCCGTTAAAAAATAATTTTCTAAGTAATATTTTGTGTAGAGAAATGAAAATTTAAGTAACTTCCAATGAATAACTTAAAATGAATTCAAAGGTTACATTACATTAAGATTCCAAAACCAGTTGGAAAGTTGTTTTCAAGTGAGTTCAAAGATAGAAAAATAATGAATAAAATTCGAATGATACCATGTCTAATAATGGATATCCGATATCAATTTATTTATTTATTTTTTGGTAGTTCTCAACTCTTCCTTGTGAAGTGAGCCTCATTTAAATGTGTTTTATTGAATGAACATATTATTCTTTAATTGTGATTGTCAAATGAAAGTTATTGATATTAAAACCAAGGCACTGTGCTCATGTTTTTAGATGGCAGTAGTGTTATGAAAAATCACTTATTTCTCTGAGCATTCTTCAGTTTAAATCCAAGTTACTTTACAAACTTGATAAATGTTATTTTCTAATATTATTTGTTCTTTGGTTTTTGATTAACATTCAAAATATTTAGTATTAAACTGTTTTCTTTTTGAAGAAAGCTTTATGCAAATTATTTGTCTTTTTAATACGGATAGTTGTTGTCGAACAATTCAGAAAATTCTAACTGGTGTTTTTTTTTTTTTTTTAAATCAAAATTTCTTCTCAGTTTCAGTGTTTCCTTTTCAGAGATGGGTCTATTTATGCTTGTGTTGTTGTATAATTGCATCATTTTCAATTGTATTTCATTTGCTAAAATGTTATAATTCAAGTGTCTTGTGTATTCTTTCTTCCCTAATATATCTTTGGCAAAAGTAATGATAATTCAAAGAAAGTAAAAACCACGAAATAAACTCTGATAGAATCGAATTAAACAGACAAGGAATCCATCCTAGTCCACTTTTTCAAGGGCTATAGCCTAAATTCGAAATGGATTCAAATAAATTGGGAAATTTTTCTGTAAGAGGCTTGACCTAAGTCTAACCAAAGCCTCTTCATAGCCCAAAATTTCCCAAACCACAAGACAAACAAGATAAGTAAACAAGAAAACAATTTTCAGAAAGAAATAACAAACATAATACCACTAACACGATTGATTTAAAAATCATTAGCCTTCCGGCAAAAATAGCTTCATAAAAATATCAGTGAAGAAGAAAAATTCAAATTTACTCCATTCTTGCAAAGAATTAAAATGTCCAAATTCAACTCACAGACAAAGAATAAGGATAATCCCGCCTTAGAATCAACAATCGTACATTTCAGAAATACATTATTGCAGTTTCAGAAGTGAAAAGATAAACAACATATTTCATATATTTGGCTACTTAAGACTTTTGATATGATTGCATGGTATATATATTCTTAACTCTTTTTCAGTTATATCCACCTGATCAACCCATGGTGTTCAACCCTCAAAATCCTAATGCGCCACCAATCTATCCATGTGGGATCTGCCACAAAGAAGTCCACGACAATGACCAAGGAATCCTTTGTGAAAGTGGGTGCAATTTCTGGTTCCACCGAATTTGTGCTGGACTGAGCGAAGCAGCTTTTCATCTGTTGCATGCTGAGGTATATGCAGAATGGGTGTGCGACAAGTGCCTTTCTACAAAAAACATCCCTCTTGTTAAGTTTAAGCCATAATTCTAACTTACAAGTGCCTTGATGCCAACTGCTCCAAGACAATGTATAAATCCTGTTACACATCCTCTGCAGCGAGGTTGTCTTTTTTATGTTGTGTATAGATGTTAAAAATGGTCCACTAAAATAGTGGTTTTTATGCTTGTTACATCATGCAATGTAGAATAGTTTTATTATGAGATTACTCAATCATGAATTCTGATGACTCATTTGCCAATAAAGTATTTTAATGAATTGTTCTGGAATTTTGTCCCTGAATGATAACTCTTGGTAGATACCAAATCAGATTTTCATATATACAATACCTTCAACTTAACCTTCCAGCAGGCAAGTGTATGCAGGAGTTACTTATATTGTGCATTGTATTACATATTTATATCACGTTGTTTTACAAAAATAAATGCAACTTTCATTTATGTAATCTGTATTTATTAGCTTTATACTAAACAAAGATTAAATAAATAAATATTGCACTTAAATTTATAAAAGAATAATGTAAGTATGCAATATGATGCACAATATAAGTATCTTCTGCATATGCTCACTGGGAGGTTAATATAATTATATTTATTCAACCTTCTTTGTTTTCAGTGTCACTTTGACACTTATTATCCTGTATTAATTGTTAAGATTTTTTTTTTATGTCTCACAAATGGTTGCTTTACATGAAATCATTTTAAACATTGTTCTTATATTTATAGAAGTTGCAACAAATATATTTTATAAACATAATTAATCTTCATATATGTAAGAAAGGAATTTCATAATGAAGCTTTTTAAAGTCAAATACCCAGACAAGCCAAATTGGTATGCATCCATACTTTTTTGTTTCAAGCACTGAAAAATAAAATGTTCTGCAATTTACTGTTGATTGCAAAATAGTTAAAATGGAATGTAACCATCTTACTTACTTAAATCTTTGGTTCAATATGTTTTAATTTGGAAAAATGACAAAAGTATATCCAAGTTCCTATTATGACATTTTCCTGCATTATAAAGATTGGTTAAACATAATCACTAGAAGGGCTGGATCTTTTCCCTACTTGGCTAAATGTCTATTGGTCATAACCCCCTCTCAAATTTGATTTTAGACACTAATAATTTTCCTTGAATTTAAGTCAGAATAAATATTTTTATTTCATAAATGCCTGCTCTAAAAAAGAATGCTAAATAGACATCTGATTTTGTCTTTTGCTTGTAAATTTGTCTTGCAGGACAGGGGATATAATCTTTAAACTAATGCTTATTTCTTTTATTTTTACCTTTAAGTCACCTTGTTCAAATTCATTTAAATCATGAGTAGATAAATTATTATTCATAAATTTGAATGTATTTTTCTTAAAACATATATTTCAGTAGACGGCAATAAATAAGAAATGTATGTTGCACTTTCAAGTTTTTAGAAATTCGTAAAGAATATACACATTCTTGGAAAATGTCTTATCCATACAATTTATTTAGTTATTACTATTACATAGGCAGTTTTGAAATTAATTAGCATTGAAGCCCAAAACATTTGAAAATAAACTAGAAAAAATTTTATCATAATTTTTTTAAAAAAACCTTGACACACACTGGTGCTGTAATTAATGTGTAACTTATATGATAATTTTTGGGGAGCAGTAACCAAAAATGTCAAAATATTGCTTTTTTTTTTTCTTCTTAATTGTGGACAAAATTGTCCCATATTATGAGTTCAGTCTGTGTGCATCCCTTTTTCATCATTCAACAGTCTTTTGTTCTTAGGATGGGGTTGCTGCTGATTTCATTTATTCTTCAAGACCCCCTCAAATGGTAGGTCATGACAGTCATGGGAATGCTTAGAACAAATGCCATGTAACTTGACTCACTAGTTGCTTTCAGTTAATAATATTTTAAAAATAATCCTGCCCTGATCACCTCATTTCAACTTGAGTGATGTGGCGAAATTTGGAACACTTTTTTCAAAAAACTGCATGAATAACATTTGGTGTGGATATATGTAAAAATCAGTCTTGAATACAGTGTAATAAACTTTTTTTTTTTACAAAAATTAATACTTTTTCTTTTTCAAAAAAACAGTCCCAGCTGCTTGTGTTAAAAATATTGCAAAATCGCTGCATTGTTTAAAAAGTACTCAATTTGAAAATATTTAAGATAATTCACATAGTTTCTCAATTGCATCTGTTTGTAGTTGTTTTTGTTGGTTTATAAACTGGTAATTCAAAATACAGTTAATAATTATCAAGTATCTTTTAGGCTTTTAACTGCATATAAAACCTTACTTCAAAAAAAAAAACTTTTTACCACTTATTTTTCTGAAATGAATTTAAAGATTGCCCCTGGTTGTTTGATATCTAAATCATTAATTGCAGATTCTCCATCTTTTTAGATTCATTTTAAATTCTAATATACATCCTTCAATTTCTTTAAATTTTAGAAAAGTCAAACAAATTTAAAACAGATTATAATCCATGTTTTTGCATTGCTATTAATCCCAAGCACATATAACTTTATTTCCATTCATTGTAGTACAATAAGTTTTAGAAAGCTATGATATTATTTGAGGTGTTTTTTTTTTCATAATTTTTTTGCGTTAATTGAAATTATAATGTTAAATATACTTCTTTCTTAATAACATCAACTAACATTATCGGTATCTGTCCATACCAGGTAATGATTAAACATGAAGAAAAATAAAATTTCAATTACATTTTCTTGATGTGAAAAATCCATTCCATATTATTAATTTTTCAAATTACTGAAATACATTTGACTACCCATGTAGTAGCCTGCTTTCTACTCTTATTAGTAGGAAATCAAGCTATCACTGCAATAATAAAAAGCAGGGGGGGGGACAACTATTTATAGGATAAATAGAGCTTTCAAGAATTTGTTCTGGTTTCACAAACATCTGTACGAATTTGTTCTTAAAGGATATTAATTATAAGGTATACTATTGAAAATTAAGATAATAAAATTAGATAGTGATATTTACATCTGCATTATCATTATGAAAAATTACAGATGAAGCTTAAGGATTTTCCTTTTTTTGCAATTAATGATACTGCTAATTTCTTATAGTGTTCTTGATCCATACAACTCGACAAACTATGCTGTAAATATTGTCAAAAACTTATTTGGAAGCATTGTATATGAATAATAAAACACAATATTCTGCAACTTCAGGCAGAAGTGAAAAATCACCTGTGGTTAAAATTTGGCATTTAACTGTAAATATTTGCTACAAAAACAGTTCAAGGAACCAAGATATTTTATTCACAAAATGGGCACTTTTTATAATTATTAATACATACATCTTCCACTTGAATATTATGAAAAATGCAGCATTCCAGTTCGTGGTATCATTTAAGTTGGGTGGTAGAACAAAAAACTATGTCCTTTCTCATTAAAAATAGTTTTCAGGTCAAATTTTTCTCTTGTAATCATTTGGGTGCCATGATTTAATTCCTGCTAGGGATAACAGACGTTCAAAGAAAGGGGCTTGATCCATTTAAACACTTTTAATCGAACACCAAAGGACACAACATACAGGAAGAAACAATTAAGGACAAAACACTTCAGGACATATAAAATATACAATCATCGGGGCAGAACACCATGTTTAATCATCGACTCCAGAACATGGACTGGCCATCTCCTCCAACGACCGCTAGGTGGAGACTCGGAAAGCAGTGCGGTTACACCCTTAGTTTTCAATTGAAACTTGTTTTATTTTATAATTTTGAAAGACATAAATAATTAAATCTGTGTTTATTTTAAAGGGGGCTATATCAATGCAATTGTAAGTCGAATAACTGTTTTGAAGATTTACTGGAAGTTATTAGAAAAAGTAATTGTGAACTCCAATACCTAATTGTCTAAATTATTTAAAATAAAAAATATTGTACAGGCTTTCATATTAATAGTACTTACCACTACGCTGAATAGTAATAATGTTAATTTTTATACAAAAAGGATAAATTCAGCCAAATAAGCAGAAGGCCCACAGTGGCCAAGATGTTGCATGACAGGGGAACTTCAATGGTTGCGAATACTATTGGTTTTAACAAGTACTATTTGGAAATTGGTAGAATGATGTATGCTTTAACAAGTACTCGCTGCAGTCAGGCTAGCTGTTGGAGGTTTTTCCCCTAAAGGCAATCTACCCATATTTACTAGAGCTAAAGTCATTTTTCTACCTCGGATGATAACTATGTGCACCAAGGTCACTTTGGCCAATAGAAGCTGTCATGTTTTCCTTTATTATGAATCAAGGACTCGTGGATTTGGCTCCAATCACACAACAAATAAACCAAAAGATGAAATATTTTTTACTGCAGAAGTTACAATTTTAGCCACAATACAGAATTTAGCTGGGAAATATTTTTCTCGGAGGAATCTATTCTGTAGCTCACGATACACAAGATGTATTGTGCAGAAATTATATTTTCAAAAGCAGTTACAGCTAGCTATATTGAGTTCTCTTTCAAACTCAAAAAATATAGATAATCTGAGGGACAATTATAGCTTTCTTTATTAACAAAATAATGATATATACCTCAAAATTTCACGTCCTTTTCTGTAATAAAATGGATAAATAAAAGAATTTACTTAGATAATTATATTTTGTCAAATTATGTAGGCAACAAAAAAAAATTTCAACTCTCAATTGATTTTATAGTTTAATTATTTTAATACAATTTAATTATATTCATAATAATTGACACCCAAGGGCAAGATTATCAAATTTGTTTTAAAAATGCTTTACAACCCCCAAATTAAGTGGTCAAAGTTTGAATAGATTTATTAAGTTTTAAAGATCTGTTAACATGTTTGCTTTTCAAAATATTTTACATAAAAATGGCTTCTTAGTTAAAAATCTGTATACAAATCCATTTTCTTTTTAAGTTAAAAAGTACACTTCTGTGTGTCAACTAACTTGGTAAAGACAAGAAATATTATCACAGACCAATATTGATTTTTTTTTTATTAGTATGTTCTTCTAAATCTAAAAATGCCCTTAGTTTTATCCTTATCTCATTCCAAATTTGATATATTTCATAAAAATATTTAAAAAACTTATACCTTCAATCAAACAAACACCAATTTCGCTTAAAAGTAATCAATTCATCAAAATTGTTGACTTCTTACGACTGTACAATTAAAAATAGCAAATCGGATGAAAATACTATTCTTCCATAAGTTTCATCAAGAAGAGCCAAGAAAAATATTCCATTTGTATGTGCAAGAAAAAAAGTCATTTAATTATTTCAACCATTTTAGTACATTTGTTATGCTGTAACAGTGCAAAAGATGAAGTGTTTGAAAGATTTACATTTTTCATATTTGTAGATGTCTTGCGATTTTCAATTGAAAAACAAATGTGAAACAACGTTGTTGCGTATTAATTTTGCAATGAAACTGGGGGACCAGAATTAACTATTAGCTCCTCTATAAGTGTTTGCTTTGAAGAATTTAAAAAGGGATTCAGTTTTGGAGATTTAATAACACTGCATAAACCAAAGATACTCGAGGATATAGTTTAAAACTCATGAATGGATACAGCTTATTCATTCAAGGAAAGTTTTCGCATCTTGCTACATGGTAACATTCTTGCATCAGCACCAGTTACTCATTCTGTCCATCTTTTCAAGAAACATTACGAATATGATTTTGAGCAGATACTCAAAAAACTAAATTGCAACAACCACCAATTGATTATTTACATGGGTTTTCTTTGCATATAGATAGGCTACTCCGGTTACTTTTTCAATAAGACTAGCAAGAAAAAGAAAACACTGGACAACAAAGAATAATCTTGAAGCATACTGGCAACAGCATCCAAGAATGACTAAAGCAGCTTTATAAATCCTCATAAAGCAAAAAAGAGGCTTCATTGATCAATTGCAAATAGGAACTTAAGTGTTATGGTTTTTTTTAGTTTCTCATTACTCTGTTACACAAAAATAAACCAATATTCATTTCTTTTCTATCAATTATAAATCCATGTATAGTTTTAAAAATGAAACACATGGGCACTTAATATACACCTATTCATACCTGGCCAATTTCGAGATAAAATTTATTTTAATTTAACAGTTTGGTTTGTGTTCAATAGCACAAAAGCCATCTTTAGCTATGCTGCACCAGCTTAATTGAATGAAGAAATATTTTAGTGAAGAAATATTCAACTGAAATTTTCCATTGATAATTCAACAAAAATAGCTATGTACCTTGACAGTACGAGTAATCTTTGTTATTACAATGCCAGAGGTGAACAACCTGGAGTTCAAGCACTCCATTAACCCTATAGCACATCCGCATCAAGTATTATACCTACAGTGTTACCCTGCCTTATTATATACAAGAGAATTCCCCTACCCCATTCGACAAAATTTAAGAGCAAAGATATTACAAATTAACCAACTCATTCATGTTTAGTTAAAATCTACACAAGAAAAGAATTAGCAAAATAATCAATTGCTTATAAATATGCAAAAAGTAGATTTTTCAAACCTAGATTTTAGACATAAACAAGTGTTATGAAATAACAATAATTTTCCATGACTTAGAAATGCTTTAGTTAAAGTATACACAAATTCAAAGTCTTATGTAAATACAAACAAAAGGTATGCGTTTGGAGATAATACAGGAATTTTGGGATAGAAAAAGTACTTATAAATGTTTACAAACTCGTGTACATAGAAATAAATTAATGACCAAACGAAAGCAAGTTTGCATTTTATGAAAGGATCTTTCATAGACGTTTTCAAAGAGGCCTTAAGTGTGCTATCAGTATATTTTAATTGTGATAGATACTTCATGACTGGCTCAACTATTTCAATGGCTCTTGCTATGCAATCACTGTTTTCTAGCCATCGAACTGCACAAAATTTTTTCGGAAAAATAGAACCTGCAATTCTAGTAAAATCTGTTCTAGCTGAAGAATCCTTAAATAATATAAATTTCTTAAACTTATTAGGTGATTAAAGCCTAGCGAATCCATGACAGCCTATAGTTTTTCATGACTTTGACTCAATTTTTTCTGAAAATCATGACAAAATTAAACCATTATCCAAATTCATGACTTTCCAGGTGCACGGAAACCATGAATATAACATGAAAGAGGCAATTTAAATACATTTTCTTATCTTTAAAGAAATACTAGCTCTTATTTTTAAATTTAAGTCTTTCAGTTACTTAATTCATTCTCCTTCATTTTAACTTTATCAATGAACAATTCATTCTGCATTTGAAGTGCCAGCCTTTTACAGACCTACGCACACCAATTACAAACCATGTTTATATCTACCTCGTATTTTTATAAATCCAAGATATAAGTTAGATACTAAATAACATACCTTCTTGTACTACAAAAAAATTTGGGCCCATTGCAGACGCCTTCAACGAATTACATCCATTTTTCAACCTGTATCCAAACAGATTATAAACTTCTATAGAAGCTGGAGAAATTCTTTACAGAGCTACTAATCAACCAAACTAACCATCAGTAAAATAACTGGTCAATTTTCTTTCCCTTCCTCCAGAATATCAATATACATTAACTAGCTCACGACCTTTACAACTTCCTAGTACTTAGTCGAATTTTGTCTGAAAATTGAGTAAATAAACTTTAATCCTTAATCAAATAAAGAATTTAAGATCCATATAAAAAACATCGCTTTTAAACATGCTTAGATTAAAATATTTTGAAATCAACACAAGGACATCTGCATGAAATCTATGATCCTTTCCTTAACGAAGTGCTAGGGTTATGAATACAGAATTCAAACTAACCCATAGAAACATTCCTTTAGAAGCATTTATAAGCTCTCCTAATACAAAATTATTTATCAATACAAAATACTTGAATTCATCCATTATACATTTAACCAGTATAAAGTTTCTTTTAAAAACACCTAGATTTAAAATGGAGACAAAGATCACACAGTATTGCACTGAACTCTTAAACTTTATTCTGAATCTGCTAATATAAAAATGCCAAATATTAAATAAAAATTTTGCTGTATCACATTCAACTTATAGAAAAAGAAAATTTAAAAAAGTCCACATGGTTGAGAAATTAGTTTCCACCACGAAGTCTCAACACCAAGTGAAGAGTAGACTCCTTCTGAATGTTGTAGTCAGAAAGGGTTCTTCCATCTTCCAATTGTTTACCAGCGAAGATCAGACGTTGCTGATCTGGTGGGATTCCTTCCTTGTCTTGAATTTTTGCTTTTACATTCTCAATAGTGTCACTAGGCTCTACTTCCAAGGTTATGGTCTTTCCTGGAAAGAGAAAT
>BGPR01017881.1:11052-31768 GCA_013235015.1 Araneus ventricosus | reverse complement strand
ATTTCTCTTTCCAGGAAAGACCATAACCTTGGAAGTAGAGCCTAGTGACACTATTGAGAATGTAAAAGCAAAAATTCAAGACAAGGAAGGAATCCCACCAGATCAGCAACGTCTGATCTTCGCTGGTAAACAATTGGAAGATGGAAGAACCCTTTCTGACTACAACATTCAGAAGGAGTCTACTCTTCACTTGGTGTTGAGACTTCGTGGTGGAAACTAATTTCTCAACCATGTGGACTTTTTTAAATTTTCTTTTTCTATAAGTTGAATGTGATACAGCAAAATTTTTATTTAATATTTGGCATTTTTATATTAGCAGATTCAGAATAAAGTTTAAGAGTTCAGTGCAATACTGTGTGATCTTTGTCTCCATTTTAAATCTAGGTGTTTTTAAAAGAAACTTTATACTGGTTAAATGTATAATGGATGAATTCAAGTATTTTGTATTGATAAATAATTTTGTATTAGGAGAGCTTATAAATGCTTCTAAAGGAATGTTTCTATGGGTTAGTTTGAATTCTGTATTCATAACCCTAGCACTTCGTTAAGGAAAGGATCATAGATTTCATGCAGATGTCCTTGTGTTGATTTCAAAATATTTTAATCTAAGCATGTTTAAAAGCGATGTTTTTTATATGGATCTTAAATTCTTTATTTGATTAAGGATTAAAGTTTATTTACTCAATTTTCAGACAAAATTCGACTAAGTACTAGGAAGTTGTAAAGGTCGTGAGCTAGTTAATGTATATTGATATTCTGGAGGAAGGGAAAGAAAATTGACCAGTTATTTTACTGATGGTTAGTTTGGTTGATTAGTAGCTCTGTAAAGAATTTCTCCAGCTTCTATAGAAGTTTATAATCTGTTTGGATACAGGTTGAAAAATGGATGTAATTCGTTGAAGGCGTCTGCAATGGGCCCAAATTTTTTTGTAGTACAAGAAGGTATGTTATTTAGTATCTAACTTATATCTTGGATTTATAAAAATACGAGGTAGATATAAACATGGTTTGTAATTGGTGTGCGTAGGTCTGTAAAAGGCTGGCACTTCAAATGCAGAATGAATTGTTCATTGATAAAGTTAAAATGAAGGAGAATGAATTAAGTAACTGAAAGACTTAAATTTAAAAATAAGAGCTAGTATTTCTTTAAAGATAAGAAAATGTATTTAAATTGCCTCTTTCATGTTATATTCATGGTTTCCGTGCACCTGGAAAGTCATGAATTTGGATAATGGTTTAATTTTGTCATGATTTTCAGAAAAAATTGAGTCAAAGTCATGAAAAACTATAGGCTGTCATGGATTCGCTAGGCTTTAATCACCTAATAAGTTTAAGAAATTTATATTATTTAAGGATTCTTCAGCTAGAACAGATTTTACTAGAATTGCAGGTTCTATTTTTCCGAAAAAATTTTGTGCAGTTCGATGGCTAGAAAACAGTGATTGCATAGCAAGAGCCATTGAAATAGTTGAGCCAGTCATGAAGTATCTATCACAATTAAAATATACTGATAGCACACTTAAGGCCTCTTTGAAAACGTCTATGAAAGATCCTTTCATAAAATGCAAACTTGCTTTCGTTTGGTCATTAATTTATTTCTATGTACACGAGTTTGTAAACATTTATAAGTACTTTTTCTATCCCAAAATTCCTGTATTATCTCCAAACGCATACCTTTTGTTTGTATTTACATAAGACTTTGAATTTGTGTATACTTTAACTAAAGCATTTCTAAGTCATGGAAAATTATTGTTATTTCATAACACTTGTTTATGTCTAAAATCTAGGTTTGAAAAATCTACTTTTTGCATATTTATAAGCAATTGATTATTTTGCTAATTCTTTTCTTGTGTAGATTTTAACTAAACATGAATGAGTTGGTTAATTTGTAATATCTTTGCTCTTAAATTTTGTCGAATGGGGTAGGGGAATTCTCTTGTATATAATAAGGCAGGGTAACACTGTAGGTATAATACTTGATGCGGATGTGCTATAGGGTTAATGGAGTGCTTGAACTCCAGGTTGTTCACCTCTGGCATTGTAATAACAAAGATTACTCGTACTGTCAAGGTACATAGCTATTTTTGTTGAATTATCAATGGAAAATTTCAGTTGAATATTTCTTCACTAAAATATTTCTTCATTCAATTAAGCTGGTGCAGCATAGCTAAAGATGGCTTTTGTGCTATTGAACACAAACCAAACTGTTAAATTAAAATAAATTTTATCTCGAAATTGGCCAGGTATGAATAGGTGTATATTAAGTGCCCATGTGTTTCATTTTTAAAACTATACATGGATTTATAATTGATAGAAAAGAAATGAATATTGGTTTATTTTTGTGTAACAGAGTAATGAGAAACTAAAAAAAACCATAACACTTAAGTTCCTATTTGCAATTGATCAATGAAGCCTCTTTTTTGCTTTATGAGGATTTATAAAGCTGCTTTAGTCATTCTTGGATGCTGTTGCCAGTATGCTTCAAGATTATTCTTTGTTGTCCAGTGTTTTCTTTTTCTTGCTAGTCTTATTGAAAAAGTAACCGGAGTAGCCTATCTATATGCAAAGAAAACCCATGTAAATAATCAATTGGTGGTTGTTGCAATTTAGTTTTTTGAGTATCTGCTCAAAATCATATTCGTAATGTTTCTTGAAAAGATGGACAGAATGAGTAACTGGTGCTGATGCAAGAATGTTACCATGTAGCAAGATGCGAAAACTTTCCTTGAATGAATAAGCTGTATCCATTCATGAGTTTTAAACTATATCCTCGAGTATCTTTGGTTTATGCAGTGTTATTAAATCTCCAAAACTGAATCCCTTTTTAAATTCTTCAAAGCAAACACTTATAGAGGAGCTAATAGTTAATTCTGGTCCCCCAGTTTCATTGCAAAATTAATACGCAACAACGTTGTTTCACATTTGTTTTTCAATTGAAAATCGCAAGACATCTACAAATATGAAAAATGTAAATCTTTCAAACACTTCATCTTTTGCACTGTTACAGCATAACAAATGTACTAAAATGGTTGAAATAATTAAATGACTTTTTTTCTTGCACATACAAATGGAATATTTTTCTTGGCTCTTCTTGATGAAACTTATGGAAGAATAGTATTTTCATCCGATTTGCTATTTTTAATTGTACAGTCGTAAGAAGTCAACAATTTTGATGAATTGATTACTTTTAAGCGAAATTGGTGTTTGTTTGATTGAAGGTATAAGTTTTTTAAATATTTTTATGAAATATATCAAATTTGGAATGAGATAAGGATAAAACTAAGGGCATTTTTAGATTTAGAAGAACATACTAATAAAAAAAAAATCAATATTGGTCTGTGATAATATTTCTTGTCTTTACCAAGTTAGTTGACACACAGAAGTGTACTTTTTAACTTAAAAAGAAAATGGATTTGTATACAGATTTTTAACTAAGAAGCCATTTTTATGTAAAATATTTTGAAAAGCAAACATGTTAACAGATCTTTAAAACTTAATAAATCTATTCAAACTTTGACCACTTAATTTGGGGGTTGTAAAGCATTTTTAAAACAAATTTGATAATCTTGCCCTTGGGTGTCAATTATTATGAATATAATTAAATTGTATTAAAATAATTAAACTATAAAATCAATTGAGAGTTGAAATTTTTTTTTGTTGCCTACATAATTTGACAAAATATAATTATCTAAGTAAATTCTTTTATTTATCCATTTTATTACAGAAAAGGACGTGAAATTTTGAGGTATATATCATTATTTTGTTAATAAAGAAAGCTATAATTGTCCCTCAGATTATCTATATTTTTTGAGTTTGAAAGAGAACTCAATATAGCTAGCTGTAACTGCTTTTGAAAATATAATTTCTGCACAATACATCTTGTGTATCGTGAGCTACAGAATAGATTCCTCCGAGAAAAATATTTCCCAGCTAAATTCTGTATTGTGGCTAAAATTGTAACTTCTGCAGTAAAAAATATTTCATCTTTTGGTTTATTTGTTGTGTGATTGGAGCCAAATCCACGAGTCCTTGATTCATAATAAAGGAAAACATGACAGCTTCTATTGGCCAAAGTGACCTTGGTGCACATAGTTATCATCCGAGGTAGAAAAATGACTTTAGCTCTAGTAAATATGGGTAGATTGCCTTTAGGGGAAAAACCTCCAACAGCTAGCCTGACTGCAGCGAGTACTTGTTAAAGCATACATCATTCTACCAATTTCCAAATAGTACTTGTTAAAACCAATAGTATTCGCAACCATTGAAGTTCCCCTGTCATGCAACATCTTGGCCACTGTGGGCCTTCTGCTTATTTGGCTGAATTTATCCTTTTTGTATAAAAATTAACATTATTACTATTCAGCGTAGTGGTAAGTACTATTAATATGAAAGCCTGTACAATATTTTTTATTTTAAATAATTTAGACAATTAGGTATTGGAGTTCACAATTACTTTTTCTAATAACTTCCAGTAAATCTTCAAAACAGTTATTCGACTTACAATTGCATTGATATAGCCCCCTTTAAAATAAACACAGATTTAATTATTTATGTCTTTCAAAATTATAAAATAAAACAAGTTTCAATTGAAAACTAAGGGTGTAACCGCACTGCTTTCCGAGTCTCCACCTAGCGGTCGTTGGAGGAGATGGCCAGTCCATGTTCTGGAGTCGATGATTAAACATGGTGTTCTGCCCCGATGATTGTATATTTTATATGTCCTGAAGTGTTTTGTCCTTAATTGTTTCTTCCTGTATGTTGTGTCCTTTGGTGTTCGATTAAAAGTGTTTAAATGGATCAAGCCCCTTTCTTTGAACGTCTGTTATCCCTAGCAGGAATTAAATCATGGCACCCAAATGATTACAAGAGAAAAATTTGACCTGAAAACTATTTTTAATGAGAAAGGACATAGTTTTTTGTTCTACCACCCAACTTAAATGATACCACGAACTGGAATGCTGCATTTTTCATAATATTCAAGTGGAAGATGTATGTATTAATAATTATAAAAAGTGCCCATTTTGTGAATAAAATATCTTGGTTCCTTGAACTGTTTTTGTAGCAAATATTTACAGTTAAATGCCAAATTTTAACCACAGGTGATTTTTCACTTCTGCCTGAAGTTGCAGAATATTGTGTTTTATTATTCATATACAATGCTTCCAAATAAGTTTTTGACAATATTTACAGCATAGTTTGTCGAGTTGTATGGATCAAGAACACTATAAGAAATTAGCAGTATCATTAATTGCAAAAAAAGGAAAATCCTTAAGCTTCATCTGTAATTTTTCATAATGATAATGCAGATGTAAATATCACTATCTAATTTTATTATCTTAATTTTCAATAGTATACCTTATAATTAATATCCTTTAAGAACAAATTCGTACAGATGTTTGTGAAACCAGAACAAATTCTTGAAAGCTCTATTTATCCTATAAATAGTTGTCCCCCCCCCTGCTTTTTATTATTGCAGTGATAGCTTGATTTCCTACTAATAAGAGTAGAAAGCAGGCTACTACATGGGTAGTCAAATGTATTTCAGTAATTTGAAAAATTAATAATATGGAATGGATTTTTCACATCAAGAAAATGTAATTGAAATTTTATTTTTCTTCATGTTTAATCATTACCTGGTATGGACAGATACCGATAATGTTAGTTGATGTTATTAAGAAAGAAGTATATTTAACATTATAATTTCAATTAACGCAAAAAAATTATGAAAAAAAAAACACCTCAAATAATATCATAGCTTTCTAAAACTTATTGTACTACAATGAATGGAAATAAAGTTATATGTGCTTGGGATTAATAGCAATGCAAAAACATGGATTATAATCTGTTTTAAATTTGTTTGACTTTTCTAAAATTTAAAGAAATTGAAGGATGTATATTAGAATTTAAAATGAATCTAAAAAGATGGAGAATCTGCAATTAATGATTTAGATATCAAACAACCAGGGGCAATCTTTAAATTCATTTCAGAAAAATAAGTGGTAAAAAGTTTTTTTTTTTGAAGTAAGGTTTTATATGCAGTTATAAAAGCCTAAAAGATACTTGATAATTATTAACTGTATTTTGAATTACCAGTTTATAAACCAACAAAAACAACTACAAACAGATGCAATTGAGAAACTATGTGAATTATCTTAAATATTTTCAAATTGAGTACTTTTTAAACAATGCAGCGATTTTGCAATATTTTTAACACAAGCAGCTGGGACTG
The DNA here is from genome assembly GCA_013235015.1 of Araneus ventricosus. Taxonomy (NCBI): domain Eukaryota; kingdom Metazoa; phylum Arthropoda; class Arachnida; order Araneae; family Araneidae; genus Araneus; species Araneus ventricosus. Next base: position 25,539 of record BGPR01017881.1, on the reverse strand, counting down.
TTTTTTTGAAAAAGAAAAAGTATTAATTTTTGTAAAAAAAAAAAGTTTATTACACTGTATTCAAGACTGATTTTTACATATATCCACACCAAATGTTATTCATGCAGTTTTTTGAAAAAAGTGTTCCAAATTTCGCCACATCACTCAAGTTGAAATGAGGTGATCAGGGCAGGATTATTTTTAAAATATTATTAACTGAAAGCAACTAGTGAGTCAAGTTACATGGCATTTGTTCTAAGCATTCCCATGACTGTCATGACCTACCATTTGAGGGGGTCTTGAAGAATAAATGAAATCAGCAGCAACCCCATCCTAAGAACAAAAGACTGTTGAATGATGAAAAAGGGATGCACACAGACTGAACTCATAATATGGGACAATTTTGTCCACAATTAAGAAGAAAAAAAAAAAGCAATATTTTGACATTTTTGGTTACTGCTCCCCAAAAATTATCATATAAGTTACACATTAATTACAGCACCAGTGTGTGTCAAGGTTTTTTTAAAAAAATTATGATAAAATTTTTTCTAGTTTATTTTCAAATGTTTTGGGCTTCAATGCTAATTAATTTCAAAACTGCCTATGTAATAGTAATAACTAAATAAATTGTATGGATAAGACATTTTCCAAGAATGTGTATATTCTTTACGAATTTCTAAAAACTTGAAAGTGCAACATACATTTCTTATTTATTGCCGTCTACTGAAATATATGTTTTAAGAAAAATACATTCAAATTTATGAATAATAATTTATCTACTCATGATTTAAATGAATTTGAACAAGGTGACTTAAAGGTAAAAATAAAAGAAATAAGCATTAGTTTAAAGATTATATCCCCTGTCCTGCAAGACAAATTTACAAGCAAAAGACAAAATCAGATGTCTATTTAGCATTCTTTTTTAGAGCAGGCATTTATGAAATAAAAATATTTATTCTGACTTAAATTCAAGGAAAATTATTAGTGTCTAAAATCAAATTTGAGAGGGGGTTATGACCAATAGACATTTAGCCAAGTAGGGAAAAGATCCAGCCCTTCTAGTGATTATGTTTAACCAATCTTTATAATGCAGGAAAATGTCATAATAGGAACTTGGATATACTTTTGTCATTTTTCCAAATTAAAACATATTGAACCAAAGATTTAAGTAAGTAAGATGGTTACATTCCATTTTAACTATTTTGCAATCAACAGTAAATTGCAGAACATTTTATTTTTCAGTGCTTGAAACAAAAAAGTATGGATGCATACCAATTTGGCTTGTCTGGGTATTTGACTTTAAAAAGCTTCATTATGAAATTCCTTTCTTACATATATGAAGATTAATTATGTTTATAAAATATATTTGTTGCAACTTCTATAAATATAAGAACAATGTTTAAAATGATTTCATGTAAAGCAACCATTTGTGAGACATAAAAAAAAAATCTTAACAATTAATACAGGATAATAAGTGTCAAAGTGACACTGAAAACAAAGAAGGTTGAATAAATATAATTATATTAACCTCCCAGTGAGCATATGCAGAAGATACTTATATTGTGCATCATATTGCATACTTACATTATTCTTTTATAAATTTAAGTGCAATATTTATTTATTTAATCTTTGTTTAGTATAAAGCTAATAAATACAGATTACATAAATGAAAGTTGCATTTATTTTTGTAAAACAACGTGATATAAATATGTAATACAATGCACAATATAAGTAACTCCTGCATACACTTGCCTGCTGGAAGGTTAAGTTGAAGGTATTGTATATATGAAAATCTGATTTGGTATCTACCAAGAGTTATCATTCAGGGACAAAATTCCAGAACAATTCATTAAAATACTTTATTGGCAAATGAGTCATCAGAATTCATGATTGAGTAATCTCATAATAAAACTATTCTACATTGCATGATGTAACAAGCATAAAAACCACTATTTTAGTGGACCATTTTTAACATCTATACACAACATAAAAAAGACAACCTCGCTGCAGAGGATGTGTAACAGGATTTATACATCGTCTTGGAGCAGTTGGCATCAAGGCACTTATAAGTTAGAATTATGGCTTAAACTTAACAAGAGGGATGTTTTTTGTAGAAAGGCACTTGTCGCACACCCACTCTGCATATACCTCAGCATGCAACAGATGAAAAGCTGCTTCGCTCAGTCCAGCACAAATTCGGTGGAACCAGAAATTGCACCCACTTTCACAAAGGATTCCTTGGTCATTGTCGTGGACTTCTTTGTGGCAGATCCCACATGGATAGATTGGTGGCGCATTAGGATTTTGAGGGTTGAACACCATGGGTTGATCAGGTGGATATAACTGAAAAAGAGTTAAGAATATATATACCATGCAATCATATCAAAAGTCTTAAGTAGCCAAATATATGAAATATGTTGTTTATCTTTTCACTTCTGAAACTGCAATAATGTATTTCTGAAATGTACGATTGTTGATTCTAAGGCGGGATTATCCTTATTCTTTGTCTGTGAGTTGAATTTGGACATTTTAATTCTTTGCAAGAATGGAGTAAATTTGAATTTTTCTTCTTCACTGATATTTTTATGAAGCTATTTTTGCCGGAAGGCTAATGATTTTTAAATCAATCGTGTTAGTGGTATTATGTTTGTTATTTCTTTCTGAAAATTGTTTTCTTGTTTACTTATCTTGTTTGTCTTGTGGTTTGGGAAATTTTGGGCTATGAAGAGGCTTTGGTTAGACTTAGGTCAAGCCTCTTACAGAAAAATTTCCCAATTTATTTGAATCCATTTCGAATTTAGGCTATAGCCCTTGAAAAAGTGGACTAGGATGGATTCCTTGTCTGTTTAATTCGATTCTATCAGAGTTTATTTCGTGGTTTTTACTTTCTTTGAATTATCATTACTTTTGCCAAAGATATATTAGGGAAGAAAGAATACACAAGACACTTGAATTATAACATTTTAGCAAATGAAATACAATTGAAAATGATGCAATTATACAACAACACAAGCATAAATAGACCCATCTCTGAAAAGGAAACACTGAAACTGAGAAGAAATTTTGATTTAAAAAAAAAAAAAAAACACCAGTTAGAATTTTCTGAATTGTTCGACAACAACTATCCGTATTAAAAAGACAAATAATTTGCATAAAGCTTTCTTCAAAAAGAAAACAGTTTAATACTAAATATTTTGAATGTTAATCAAAAACCAAAGAACAAATAATATTAGAAAATAACATTTATCAAGTTTGTAAAGTAACTTGGATTTAAACTGAAGAATGCTCAGAGAAATAAGTGATTTTTCATAACACTACTGCCATCTAAAAACATGAGCACAGTGCCTTGGTTTTAATATCAATAACTTTCATTTGACAATCACAATTAAAGAATAATATGTTCATTCAATAAAACACATTTAAATGAGGCTCACTTCACAAGGAAGAGTTGAGAACTACCAAAAAATAAATAAATAAATTGATATCGGATATCCATTATTAGACATGGTATCATTCGAATTTTATTCATTATTTTTCTATCTTTGAACTCACTTGAAAACAACTTTCCAACTGGTTTTGGAATCTTAATGTAATGTAACCTTTGAATTCATTTTAAGTTATTCATTGGAAGTTACTTAAATTTTCATTTCTCTACACAAAATATTACTTAGAAAATTATTTTTTAACGGAAAAAGTTGTCATATTATTAAGTTATATAATATATTATATATTTAGACTTAATCAGCACTTTTTTTGAAAACAAAAATTATCAAGATCAAATATAAAAGTCATGTTCTTCTTTTCACATTTACTGTGTCTTTCAGATGAATTTGCATCTGATGTTGGAAATTATTTATTGGGGGTTTTGCTTAAAGATATGCTACCACAGAATAAAACAAAAACAGCGGCGGCAATTGAGTGGAAAAAGCAGTGGCGCAAAATTTTTTACAGACACCTAAAAGTACCCTGAAGTATAAGGGATAGTCAACAAAATTTAAAAATTTAGTTACAAAATTAGTTAACTTGAGAGACACTATTGTTTTTTCATAAGTCCTAGTTTTGAGTAGCTAAAATGAAATAAAAATTTAATTTTTTCTGCAAAAAGTAGGGAGGCCACCACCCCCCCCCCCCCCCAATTCACTGCCACTGAACCAGAAAATAATTGATATTACAAACTTTTTTAGAAAGCCATAACTAATGCCTTCCCACTTTGAAGTTCAGTTCTAATGGTACATTAATTATCAATATGAGTATGAAATGTAAAACACCATTTGATCTATCATGTTCATGTATAAAATAAAATGTTAATTAAGTTCAAACTACATTCATAAAGTTTACACTGGTATTTTCAAATACAAGTTCTCTGTGTGTTTTATGTTCAGTTATTTCTTTTAGTAAATACATCATACTTAGTTTTTTTACATAGAGCACACAGAGTAAAATAATTGAATTTAAAAATGTCACTTAGAGATATCAATTTATTTAAAATGACATGAAATAATCATAAAACAAAAGTAAAATATTTGCATGACTGATGTTTAGAAACAGTATGCACATACATGTAACACATGCCAGAGTGCAAAATGTCAAATGAATTGAAATGGGTCTTCTAAAAAAGTTTTTATGTATTCTTTGGCATGTGCATTCTTTTTTTAAAAAAAATCTTCATTTTTTTTTTTCTGTCAGTATTACCAACTTTCTTGAAGCTACATTTCGATACAAACATTTTCATTGTAAGAATAAAAACTTAATGAATGATATTAAAATGAATTCAAAATGCACGCTGAACAGTGACGGCTCATCCATAAGAGCTGCAGTCCCCCCTGAAATTATTTTAAAAGATTGTATTTTAATTTTTATTCTAATTGGCTTACTTTTCCACTTTGAGAATTCAGCGATTAACGAAACTGGCGAAAAAGTAAAAAAAAAAAAAAATATATAAAAAGACGGAAAATCAATCAACAAATGAGAGAGAGACAGACCAGAGCTGCATCAAGTTTTGCCCCTCCTATGGATCCGATATTAAACGTGAAATGGGAGAAAAGCAACCCTTTCTCCGCTTGAAATTGCATTCATTTGAGCTATTTTTTTCAGCTCTCATTTGGCTCCTTTTCGCTTTTTCTCAGTAGTTCAGTCATTTTATAAAAAAATCTAATTCTGGAAGAGTTGTAATTTTGTGCTTCTTTATGTTTTTTCGGGTGCTGATTACGATTCTGAGGTTGGCCACCAATAATTTTTGTTGGAATTTAGTTATAGGCAAAAAAAACAATCTTTTTTCTGCAGTCTTTTGCTTATAACCCAAAAACTATCAATTTTAAGTATATCATCATTATACAAAATAATCGGGATAAAATTTCCAACAACTTAGATCTATAAAAATTTTGCAGCACTGCTTGTTTCTGAGCTGACGAGCCAACACTGATGCTGAATAATAAATATTGTTTCCATAAAGGTCTGAATTTCGTCCATTTTTACATACAATCCACTATAACTGTTAGAATCATTCAAATTAATACATGGATCACTTTAATCTATTAATACCCAGCATAATTATTTATAGGACAGTTACATTTCACTTTTGGGGGTAAACCAAATGCATTCCATTATTTCTCTTTTGCTTTGTCTTAACAAGACAATATGTATTCCCAAAATTATACACAATTTTCAACAGGCATATATAACCCATTAGTCAGATTTTGAAGTTAAAATGTCACCATTTTGAGTTCTTTTTGTACTGTGATGGAAATAAAAATGAAATATCAAATGAGATGCCACATGTATTATCAATGCATTTTGGTTTAGCTATGTTATATAACGGCAAATGTGAGAGCAAGAGAAGAATATGTTTTGCAAGATCAAGTTTAGCGTGCATATATCAGTCTGGTATGGCAATAGTTGTGTACATCTCACTTCAATATATATTTAAATTTGCATCTTCTATGTGTCTTTGAGATAATTAAAAAATTTGTTAAAAATGCTGGAAACATCCCATGAAAGAAGTAAGATTTTTGTGAGATTGCATCAATGTCAGCAATAAAAACAACACAAATAGAATAGAGGTTACAGCTAATGTAGTAGAACATGGTCATATTAGGGATAGCGGTTTTTTTTTAAAAAAAAAAACTCCGGTTTAACCTGGCGTTTTAAACAGCTCAAAATAACTGGTTTTTGAAGGAAAAAAAAAACGTTTTTCGGTTTTTTTTTTAAAGCAACGTTTGTGGACACAATTTTTTTATTAATAATCTATACTTATAAAAGGCAATGTTTGTGTGTGTGTGTGCGTGTGTGTGTGTTTGTCTGCGATGTCCAGACGAATCTATCGCACTTACAGCCATGAAATTTGGCACACAGGTAGTCGTAATGGTGACTGAATGCACCTCGAAGCCGAAATTTTAAATTTTAATCTAGAATTTTTTTTATTTAATGTTTTGTGTTGTTTTGGTTGATTTTTCACACTAATTTCTCAATAGAATAGTTACGGATAAGTTTACGATAAAAATATATACACCATCGGAAAGAGCACGCGATTTCCGTTCTAATGAAGTTAGTTTTGAATTTCTAACGTAATTTACTGAATTTTGAGAATTTTTTTAAAAATTGTCACTTTCTCCTTATATTTTTAACTGTCAATGTTTTTTCCATCGCATCCAACGTTCTAATAAACCTATGATTTTCAGTTTTTTTATGGTAACAACAGAGGTATTTATCTCTCATTTAAAACAAGAACGGTTAAAATATCTTTGTCCATTCGTTCTTAATAATTTTTTTTCTTAAAGGGTTAAAAAAATTCTTTTCGAATGAAGTTCTTTCTCCGGAACGGTGAGTTTCTCCCTGGCTACGGCTAGCGCCATCTGTTGGAATTATTCTCTCCTCAATTTTTAGCATGTTTTGCTAGGAATAATTTGAAATCATTTCGTTGGACGCAAGGGTTTAGTCGTAAATTAAGCAGTGCTGGAAGATTCTGACATGGGTGATAAGTTGGCTTTGCTGAATTATGAGAGAATTTTTTTCGTGATGAGCTAAAAGAGTTTCTTTACCATCTGCGTAAAATGTGCCATAGCTTTTCACGCAAGCTCCAGGGGGGTGACGAAGGGGGTACTGTCGTGACCTTGAAACGTCACGGTATTGTGGTTTGAGACTGTATTACATCAGCATAACTTAGATACACCATTGCTGTATATTAAAGATTTTCACGTTGCAATTTTTTTTTTATTATTGTTTTGGAATAACGTACTCTGTACTGCTTTTCTACATGTCATTATCGCGGGAAAATCAATGTGTATCTTTTGTTTTGATTTTGTTTCAAAACTTTTTCGTGTCATTGTGGGCGATTTTTTTTTTTTCATGTTTTTGAAGTCCTGATTCCACGGGCAACGCCGTGCGCGTTCTGCTAGTATATAATAAGTAAGTATTAATACAATAATTAATTAATGTAATATGTAATGATTATAAATAGGTAATTAATACAATATATAATAATAATAAATGAGTAATTATTGTAGTAAATAAGTATTATAGACAAAACTTTTTTATTAACATTGTTTTCACCAGAAATTAAATCATTGGCCAATATTTATCATCTAATCTGCTCATAAAGACTCTTTGAGCAATGAGTTGATCCATGAGTTGACACCTCTCATCGGAATCAACATCATTCAACGCAGACACTAATCTTTCGGAAGCCACAGAACTTCCGACTAAAAATAAATATTTTTGGCAACAAAAAACAGATGGAGTGTGCAGACAAAATTTTTTATTAATATAGTTTTTGTAGGAAATCAATCCATTGGCCAATATTTATCTGTTCATTAAGGCTCTTTCAGTAATCCGCCAACCAACAGATGCCTCCAGGAAGAGGATGTAGGTGATCGGCCTAAGATGATGAAATTAAAAGCTTTATGGCTTAGTAAATTTTAGACTAGTCGAAGCTAAAATCGAGCCTATCTTCCGACCCGGTTTTTGGATTTAAAAAAAAAAAACAAACACACGGTTTGGTTTTCCCATCCCTAAGTCATATTCAAGCATATCAAGTTGTAAAAAATACAATGAAAGTCTTTTTGAATGTAATTTTATTCATTGAATGAAAACTGGCTTATAAATTTAAAATGGCTATAAAGTAATTCCATTTCATTATTTTTTAACAATAAAATATGAGAATTAAAAATAAACATTTAACTACGATTGACTATTTACATATGACATAATATGACTGTTCACATATAACACAGTAAATAGAAGTTTAATATCAAAAGTGTGTTTGATATGGATGAGGTGCACACTGTTGCTTTCTTTTTTTAAAGAACTTCCTTGAATACGAAGTATTCAAAGAAGAGAATATTGTAATTATCAAAACATTCAAACTCAAAATAATTTTGATTAATCTACACATTTAGACCTTTCTCAGTTTGAAAAAGCAACTTTTGGCATAATGTTCATCTGCGAACATAATTTATAAACACAACAAGTTACATGGATGAAATTTTGTCTGCATTCTTAAAATCAAAACTATAGATTTCTATCAAATTTTAGTTGAAATCTGTCAACAGAAAGTCTACTTTTCTGTTCATTAGGGTATATGCGAACATAGCTCAAAAACCCAATAGACTAGATAGATGAAATTTGGCATATGATTTTATTACTAGAATTATAGATTTGTACCAAATTTCAGACCAAATCTGTCAATTGTTTGACTGATTGTCAATCTGTGCATATATGAGTTTTAGCAACTCAAAAGGGCAACAAACTAGATGGGTGAATTTTACTTTTCATCATCTTTACCTAAAAATTATAGATCTGTATCTAATTTTTAGACTAGATAGATTGTTAGTTTGTTTGTCTGTGAATATGTGAACACAATTACTCAAAATCACAACAAGCAAGTCAAATGAAATTTGATACGGTATCTTGACACCAAAATTGTATCAAATTTTGGACTCAACCGGTGAATGGAATGGGGTTCAAAATACATGCTCAGTTCTCTTCATTATAACATGAAGCTAAACACAAAATATATGATTTCGTGTAAGTAAACAAGAAAGTCATGGGAAGAGCATCTCACTGGCTGGTAATTACTGACAGAAATCTGATATTTAATGTAACACAAAAAAAAAATTCTGAAACAATGGTCAAAAACAGCAAAGCTGCAGGGAATAAAATTCTGTAAAAGTTATGACATAGATGCATATATTTAGTGGCCAAACGTCCTCCCATTGATGTGGCATGGAAGTTTGGAGAGGGGATGCCAGCTCAGGTGTCGCCCTCCTCGTCTGACCATGCTTCAAAATTACGAGGTCCGTCCCAAAATAGCCCCCGTGTTGCTTCAAAATGGGACATTAATATAGCTAAACAAACAAATCTATATTTATAATTTTTCCACCCTCTGTATACAGCTTTTTGAAGAGATGATAACAGAACAAAAAGTTGTTAGAGAGAGTACTGTGTGTGTGACCGATTTTCATATTATAAAAAAAAATATTTCATTTTTTAAAACCTATATTTAAAATGTGTAACAAGAAAAATAATTTAGGATCAAGTCAGTCTTAAAACAGAAAGAAAATAAGATTGATATTCAATATTTTCGATACATTATTGCAGTAGATATCAATATTTAAATTTGTTATTTCAGAACTACATATAGTTATCCTAAATTAAAAACTGTTCCAATAATCCTATTTTTAACCCTCCATGTAACGAAAGAGGATTTTTCCAGTTTTTTTTTTTTAAATGTTCGGTTTAACAGCAGCCAATTCATTTTTATTTAAATATGTCCTTGAAATTTCAGGGGTAAAGTATTTTTAGATTTCAAAGGTTCAATTACAAATCAGAAGAACAATTTATTCACTTTAAAAGTACATTTCTCGCAGTTTAAAGTTATTAAATCAAAATAAATACAAGCTTGATTGATTATCAAGTTGATTAGCCAAGTTTTACTGTATTAAATATTAATGAGTGTTACAAAAATTTTTGCTGATTAATTTTTAATACAGCAGAACTTGGTTAATTTGAAACTGAAGAGAGACAAAAAAAAAATCAATTATGAAAAACTAGGTCTAAAAATGAGTACAGCAAGAGAATACAATTTTCAAAATAGTTGTAAAGATTTATTTTTTAATAATTAACAGTTTTAATTATTCATCCATTTGTTGTTGTCTATGGAACAAACTAGGACTTGATCATACAGCAACCTACAGATTCAAGAAACTCACAAGCAAAATCTTAGAAAATAAATAAAACCTTCATATATTCCTTCAAAATCTGAAGTTTTTTGACATTTATTAATTAGAACTTTTTGTGAATATGGGAATGATAGCCTTTGCTGCTAAAAATCCCAGAACCCGTCCGATCAATCAATCAAACAGTTTTAATAAATAAAGTAATAATTATAACCTAATTTTAAAACAATTTTAAATATAATAATTTCAATATATAAGTAATTAATTTTTTTAAAGGAACAGTACACAGCACTTTGAATAACAATTAGGCTAAACAATACAACTTCAAAATAAACAGTACCATTCATATCTAATGAGTTCAAAGTTTTTTAAAAAGTAAGAAATTTCTTATTATGTTTTTAATTGAATGCATTGTACAGCAGTAAAGTTTTCGAGTGAATTTAGGGCATTAAAAAATTATTCACTTACGATCGCTGAGGACACAAAGCACAGAAATATTTAACTAATGAAAACAATTTGGAAATAAAAATAATTTTCAACAATTTTTTAGTTTTTACTTATAATTAACTAAAATAAATCTTAATTTTAGATGATATTAAACAAACAGTTTACAGCACTTTGAATATAACAAATTAGGCTAAAGAATACAATTTCAAAATAAACCATTTATATCGAATGAGTTCAAAGTTTTTTAAAAAGTAAGAAATTTCTTATTATGTTTTTAATTGAATACATTGTATAGCATTAAAGTTCTCGAGTGAATTTAGGGCCTTGAAAAATTATTCACTTAAGATCGCCGAGGACGCAAAGCACAGAAATATTTAGCTAATGAAAACAATTTGGAAGTAAAAATAATTTTCTACAATTTTTAGTTTTTACTTATAATTAACTAACTAAAATAAATCTGAATTATAGATGATACTTTATCTTGATGCTAATAGGAAATTCAAGAAAACAGAGAAAAAAATTTCAAATTACTGATGAATTTGAATTAAAAACATTTGAAGTAACCAATGTACTTAAAAATTTCTTTGAAAGGTAGAAGTTACCCTGAAATGATTTGAACTGCAATATATAAACTGAAATCAAATATAATTCATTCAACAACCATTCATGAGAAATATTATAATTTTTAAATTAAAGAAATATTTACCTTCCCTGAAGACATAGGTACAGGTTTTGTGTGCATAGGTGGGCCAGATATATGTGTCATGTTAGAGGCAGTCATATTTGGAACTGTAGTGGTAGGAGTAGAAGGGATTGTGTCATCGAATGGATTGCTTGCAACGATTGTCTCACCAAATCCTGTCAAAGGTTGAGGAGGAGCCAGATCTGGTAAATTTGAAACTCCCTGAAATAAAATAATTAATAACTGAAAGAACAAAATAAGTATACTTTCATTCTAAAATGTGCAGTGTGTTAACATTTAGCAGAAGCTTCCTATTATTTTCTACATAAAAAATTTAATGAATTAAATTATTATTTTCTACACATTATTTCCTATTATTTTCTACATAAAAAATTTAATGGAATTAAACTAGACTTAAAGAAAGGTCACATAATAGAATTCTTTTATGAAAGTAACTAATGGTGAGTTGCCACCAATCAGCTATTATTTTTTTCAACTTGTATTATTAAAGCATAAAGTAAATACATTTTTTTTTTTAGTTCAAGCTATCTTTGAAGTAAAATTTGTAGTAGTTTTTATTGAGCAGTTATTGTCTCTTTCTAGCTGCCTTTATAATTTATCCAGTATATTATTCTGAAAAGAAATTTATTCTCTCAGAATCTTCTCATAACTAGTCATATGATAAGCACCTCTGCTTGGTTTCAAAATTCAAAACAACTCTCTGATCTTATCATTTAGACCTTTTTTTAATTCATCAGGCATGCAAAACCTTGCTTTAAACTTCATGGTTCATTTGATATCATAACTTAGATTTTTATTCAAGAGATACTGATTTTCTGAGCACATAAATTTGTTCCCACATCATTTTATTTGTTTTTGTACAACTAGTATAACTAATTGTTGAAAAAACATTACTTGATGCCTTCATTTATTTTAATATCTTATTTAGTTAGTAACATTTCATTAATGCATTCTGTGGCTCTTTGATTATAATCAAATCGATGCATAAAACTTTAATTCGTCCTACAAAAAGACGTCTGTAGATTTATTTCCAATGATCTAAAACTATGTCTCCTATCTCCGTCAACACTTTCAGAGGTCTTTATAATCATGATTTTTCAAAATTATTTATACCTTATTTACTGAAATTTTATATTCTTCTGCCATGTCTTCCTTTTTTATCCAGTTTTCTACGTCTTTTTTTAAGCTGAACTTCTCTTTTACAAATTAAGATTTTTAATTGCGTCTATATTTACTATCAGAAATCTAAAGCTAAATTGAATTTAAAGTTAAATTCTCATTCTAAGTTAAGATAGAGATTTGTAGAATAAAAGCTAAGCATAACATATGACTCAGCAGAAATTGTTTATTATTTTTTTGTAAACTGCCTTCTGTTTTTCCATGAATTTTTATTGCAGTAAGAAATCACTAAAAGTTTTTTTTTGTTATTTAATTTATATCCCTTCTTATGAAGAAAATTCATGGGTGTTTTTTAACTGCAATAAGTATGCATAACTGACCATGAGAAAAGTTTTGTTCAATATATATAAATTTTATTCAATATAGAGAAACTGTTTTTTCTAATAAAAATCCAAGGACCTGAAAAAAAGTCCAATATATAGAAATTTTTGATATATGGGGGCTCAACAGTATTTATTTTCTATGCACATCAATACAGTAATATAATTATTTTACTTTTGTTCCTTACATTAATTTTAAATAAAGTAGAGGTAAACCAAACAAACATCACAAAAATATATATTATATTTTTCATTTTTTTTAATATTAAAATTAATAAATCTATTCATGAAAAAAAAGAGGAAAAGACGAATTTGACTTAAAATAAAATGACTTCAGAAGAATCAGAAACCATGTAACAATCAAATTACTAGTTATACAAGCTAAACTAACCGATTAATTTATAACCAAAAATTGGCAATTGGTAAAAGGCTATTTACTTTATGTTTGGAATAAAACTCTTTTTAAATGTATGTTTTGGTTTTTCAATATTTAAAAAAAAAAAAAAAAACTGTTCCATCAGCAAGACTGGTATGCAATTCTTATGTAGTATATATTACCAATAAAAAATTCATATGTACCTGATTGGGTGTGTTGGCAGTCCTTCTCTTTTTAGAAGAGGGACTTTCTGGCTGACCAGAAATCTTTAAATCCCCAGGTCCATCAGGATCCCCTATTATAAACATTAATAAAAAATGAAATGAATTTCACTAAAATATATCAGTGGTATCAACAAAATGAGACAAAAAAAGCTAAATTACAGTAGAACCCCATTAATCCGAAATTACAGTTAATCCGAACTGATTTTATTTTCGAAAATTAAATGTACTTGAAAAGATTTAAATATACATACTAAAAACAAAGTACTTTTACAGCATGCGTAATTTTGTACACATTGAAGAAACTAATGCAATAATTCAAGGATCACATTTACATTTAATAAAAACACAGTACATTAATACATCACATACACATTTACATTAACGATCTTTTGGGGTGAAGAAATTTATCAGATTCGTCTGACTAAGCGATGTTATTCTCGACGTGGAAGCAATATTATGCCAACATCTCATAAACATATTGTCTGTTGATATCGCATTTTCACTCTGCTCTATATGTATCACAGTGCTATTTCTAGCGCATTTGCAGCTTCAGAATGGGAAATGAGAACCTGGCTCACCAGTTTCTTCTAGCTTATTCTGAACTAAAGAGATGATTTCTTCATCTGTACATAACTGATTGGCTTCAGTATCACAAGACAACCACTCAGTTACAGTGTGTTTGGTTGCGTCTTCACAGCCTGGGATACATTTAATAAGCAGAAGAATTTCGCTTTTGTTTGCTTCTCCCTGTTCAACTTTGCTAGAATCAGCTAAACTTGGCCATAACTTCTTCCACAACTTTACTAAGCAATTACTGGAAGAATTTGCAGCTTCAGAATGGGAAATGAGAACCTGGCTCATCAGTTTCTTCTAGATCAGAGTCATCTTGTGGCTTATTCTGAACTAAGAGATGATTTCTTCATCTGTATATAACTGATTGGCTTCAGTATCACAAGTCAACCACTCAGTTACAGTGTGTTCGGTTCCGTCTTCCCCACCTGGGATATATTTAATAAGCGGAAGAATTTCGCTTTTGTTTGCTTCTCCCTGTTCAACTTTGCTAGAATCAGCTAAACTTGGCCATAAC
>BGPR01017881.1:0-10952 GCA_013235015.1 Araneus ventricosus | reverse complement strand
AATAAGCAGAAGAATTTCGCTTTTGTTTGCTTCTCCCTGTTCAACTTTGCTAGAATCAGCTAAACTTGGCCATAACGTCTTCCACGACATGACTAAGCAATTTTGTGTAACACTGTGCCATGACTCTGATACCCAGTAAATTATATCTTTTATTGTGACATTCTTTATAAGTTGCAGTACAGAGTCAGAACTACCATAGATTCAAGAGATAGTAGTACTGAGAACTTATAAATTACATTTTTTTAGCACACATCTTATTTCTTTTCTATTTTTATCGGAATTTCGGGCAATCCGAATTTTTTGTAATCCGAACAGGCACCAGTCCCAAATAGTTCAGATTAGCGGGGTTTTACTGTAGATGGAAACTTATTAGAAAGAATTCGTATACTATTTTCCTTCTAGAATTGCATTTTATGCATTAACAGTACTTGTCTTTATACTTGTAACCCCCATAAACTGATACAATACAATTTTTCAAACAATAAACAATTAAAATTAAAGCAATGCCTAGGAAATATACTCCTTTGATTCCTAATTCAGGTATTCCTTTGAAAAAACATATCCTGTCACTAATTTATATGAAAATCAGGGAATAAAATTATGAAATATATTTAGAAGTTTTCTTAATTACTTGTAATAATGGCCAATAATTATTCAAAATACTGATTTGCAGAGGATATGGAACACAGATAAGAAAAATATTTCATAATTGCCCAAATTTTTCAACTAATTAAAGAAAATGTGCAAGCCATCAGGTCAGTCTTACAAAAAAGTATGATATGGTAACATCTTATGAGAATGATTCTTTTTAATGAAATTTGTTTAACTAGTGGCTTTAGATGAAAAATTACAATTACAATAAAGCAACGTTTATACGTTTCTCATTTATACAAACGCTTCATCAATGTCCCAATTTATTCATAACCATTATAAGGATAAAGGACTTCATTTATATGCTGCCAAGGACACAAAGCTTCAGTTATATGTCTTTCTAAAATTTTTTACCTCGAGTATTATTTTGTCTTTCCTATTATTTTAAGATATTTTTAAATAAAGAGTACAATCTTAGAAACTTTAAAATTATTACCTTTAAATGAATTTCCATTAAAGATGTAATTATCAAAGTTATTTATTAAAATTTTGATTTCTTTTCAATGATATGTTGTTTTACGTCAGTTTCTTGAAAGACGTAAACAGTGCTTTACTGTAAATAAAAGAAGTATGAAAGTTAACCAGCGGGACTGGTTTCCCATAAACTTTCTCGTATACTCCCCAACACACGTAGAGAAAAAATAAGCTAAAAGGCAGTAAAACAAATAAGCATCCCTAATGCAGTGAAGAAAAAAATAAGTGAAACGCCATACTACGAGTTTTCGAAGGTCATGTTAGACGCAGCAAAGCAGAAAGAGAATAAGAAGCCGGTGTGATTACGCAATAGGGCTGCATAAGATAAGGAAAACCAAATTTGCAATATGAATGCCTTTTTTTTTTTAAACTGACTGACACAAAAATTGGACACAAATCTACAATTAAGGTTCGAATTATCTATCCAGCATTTTAAGCTTTTGAGTTATCGTGTTCGCATGAACACGGGCAAACAGACTTCCCGTGGACGGATTTTGTTCAAAATTTAATAGAAACCTACAAATTATGCATAAAGATCACATACCAAATTTCATCTCTATAGCTCTAATAGTTTTCGAGTTATCGTATTCACAGACAGACATAATTCCAAAATTGTGTTTTACGTACTCAGGGAGGTCTAAAATGTGGCGATTCATCAAAATCTCGAGTTAGAATTTTTTGACAATTACAATACTTTCTCTTTGTATACTTCGTATATGAGAAATTAAAAAACACTGGACACTTGTCATTTTAGTACACGTCATGCTAAAAGAAAAGTAACAACTTGCTTATTAAACAATGAAATCTCTACATCAAAATTCCACTGCAAATGGAGAAGCTATATGTATCACATTAATGGTGAATCTAGCTTATAGATTGAAAATTGACTTACAAATGAAATATTTTATATTTGAAAATTGCTTCTGAATGCATGAAAAATCTAGCTGAATTTTTGCAATTTTAAACTTTATTTCATTTAATCACTTCATATATTTAATTATATATTGTGCAAAATTTTACAATTTGTGCATCACATTTTGAATACAGGCATACAGCGTCATTTCTCATTTATATTAAAATGTAATTAATAATTTTAATTTTCAAATAACTAAAATGTCTGACAAAATACTTCAAAGTTTTTATTAAGATTAGTGATGTAACGAATAATGGTTTGGCGTAACAGCTGAATATTTGGCTGAATATCCACTTTATAAAAACATTTCAATTTTGATTGATAACAAAATGTTTCAAAAATTTTTGATAAAATTCAAGATTAATACAATTTATTATTTATTTAAAAATATCTTATTACCTTGATGCATTTTTTTAAATATTTTAAATACCTTAATTCCAATAATAAGAAATGAGAAACCTTCTTCATTTTGGGATTGCTACACAGAAATAAAAGAGTCATCATTGCACAACATGATAATGACGAACACTGAAGAAAATTCCTATTTTGATAAAGAATTTCTAATAGCTAGGATAGAGTGTCTACTTAATTGGTGGAAAAACAAGCGTGGAGAATTTTTTAAGATTTGCAAATTTAGCAAGAAAATATCTTTCTGCTCCTACAAGAACAGTATATAATGAGCATCTATTTTCTGAACCTGGTAACATATATGAAAACACACAGAACAGACTTCTTCCTGAAAATACTGAACAAATTGTTCTTTCCCCATAATTTCAAGCTTTAATAAGATATACACTCAAGTATTATGCAACTTAAAACCAAGTATAGGAGATTTCTTTTGATAATAAATGTACTGAAATGCGATTCTGTGCGGTATTCTTCGTAAAACATATTTAAAAGGAAATTATTATAGGCTACTGAATTTATTTAGCCAAATATTGGTCAGGAGATTTTTTTTAAATAATAAATGTATTGAAATGTAATTTATTGCAATATTCTTGGTTAAATACATTTAAAAGCACATATAAAAAAAATTATAATCCTGAATTCATTTGGCCGAATATCTAGTTAGTATCTGGCCAGACTGAATATTCGGCAAAAGAGCCGAGTACTGAATATTCATTATATCCTTAATTAAAATATATCACAAAAATTCTGATACGTGATAACTTAAAATATTTTTCTAATAGGGCAGGATAGAAAATTCTGATTTAGATTTAGTTTTCAAATGTTTACAATCTGAATTTTTTGTACATTTTCCCAAACGACAATGAAACATGTAAACCAGAGAAATACAGAAGCATACAGTAGACACTACATCAAAATTATTTGTTACAGGCATACATATGAATTTATATATTCTTTTGTGACAATAATACAGAATTGCTCTTTCCTCATCCACCTTTGTCTGTCACGAATGCTTAGCAAGAATGTTTTGTTAAGTAATTTTGTGTTTCAACGAAGGATGATATATCACAATACACAAACATCAGAAGGTAGGGGAGAATGGGGTAAAACCGGGTAGTGGGGAAAAACCGGGTACCTTTGTTTTGACTTTATTAATTCTCCTTTTTAGTGGATAAATTCTGAATTATATTCTACTAGTGAAGAAAAAAGAACGGTCATAGTTGCCATGTTGTTGTTGTTAAATTCACTTTGTCTGTGGAGGTTTATTTGTTTTATGATGTCAACTCTCCAATGTTGGTTTCTTTTAGAACTATCCCTATTTATTATATGTTTACTAAGGATTTATATCCTAGCAAGCAACAAAGATTTAGTAAAATAATTGTGTGGTTCTGTCTCGTTTTTTATAACCTCTGCACTCGGGGTAAAACCGGGTACTAGAAGAAATGGCGGATTCCCAACCCAAGAGGATTTTCTTTGATTGTGAGATAGTTTGTGACGGCCATTCCTATTTGAGCTTTGAGTCAAATGGATCTGATGGAAAGCATTTCCAATTTATTCCGATTTCCAATTGTTTTTCTTTTTTTGTGATAATTTCAAATAATACAAAGCATTATTTTATTCATAATTTTAAAAAGGATTGAAATTTATTTATTCCATTATTTCCTCTCCTGCAAATAAACGATTTTTATT
Organism: Araneus ventricosus; assembly: GCA_013235015.1. Lineage (NCBI taxonomy): Eukaryota > Metazoa > Arthropoda > Arachnida > Araneae > Araneidae > Araneus > Araneus ventricosus. The sequence goes on along the minus strand of BGPR01017881.1, from coordinate 6,817 downwards.
CATTTTTTCTCATATAAAACTTAAAATGCATGAAAATTAAAAATCGGTTAACCTGGAGTTTACGGTGCCCGCCTACTTCGTTCCTCTTAGGATCGGCAACTCTTTACCGCCAAGAATGGCGATGAGAGAACATTTGTTGTGGTTGCGTCTAGATGTTTTTAACGAGTGACAAGCGTGCATGCACACAAATTGATCCTTTCATCAGTGCTGTGCTTATCAGGCTATATTGTGCCACGTTTCGATTGGATTGTTTTGCTCAACTCTTCAATGCAATTGGTCGATAAATTCGAATTTGAATAAAACTTCGTTTGGAATTCTTCGGATGGAATATCTGTTCAGTTCCGTGTATGTTATTCTGCGTGTTTCATTTGTCAATGAATAAGCGAAGTTACGATTATTCCATTATGTTGAAAGCGAAGCCACTGATGTTTTTCAGTTAAAAAAAAAAATTGCCCGGCACATGCTTGAAATGCCGCAGGCATTGCGTGCGGAAATTCTCGTTTTCGGAATTTTTTAAAAAACGTGGATTCCTAACATTCAATGAAAAAGCGGAGCTACTAGTTTCCTGCTATGCTGAAAGCGAAGCCGCTGATGCTTTTTTAAGTTAAAAAATTTGCCTGGTACACACTTGAAATGCCGCAGGCATTGCGTGCTCAAACTCTCGTTTTCAGGTGACACATGCGCAAGACAGCAATAAAAAGCGTGCTGCACATCCAAAACAGTATTTGGCGACGGCACATGAAATTGCGCCAAGAAGAATTGGCGAGAAGCAGGCCAGCACCGTAAATTCCAGGTTTACCTAAAAATCTTTTGCTCGGAGTCTTTGCAATCGTTTGGTTTAACAAATTGTCATTTCCACCGAGTTCGTCTCTTAGTTAACTTGAATTTTAAAGAAGAAAGAATTACGTTGAATACATTTTTCGTCTTTTGGATTGGATTATTTTTTTCTTAAGCTTTTGGTTTATTAAAATAGTACGTTTTTCCAATTTCTTGTTTTGTACAACATTTGTCAGATTCTTACATTTCATTTTGACGCTATTCTGTTCTATTGTAATTTCCAAACCGGCAGTGTTTCAATGCGCTCGTGACATTACTACATCCCCTGTTTCATTCCTACAGCTATTATCACTAATTTAGATATGCATTTTGGAAATATTTTTAAATTGATTGTCTTTATTCTTAAATTGTCAACTATTATAACTATTGATAAATCTTAAAAAATTACTTTATTATTAAATTGTCATAATAAATAAAAATTTATGCTACTTTTCCACTTAAAATCTAGTTTTCCCTAATTTCCCATAGAGTTAACATGTGTATCCCGTTTTAAAACCGGGTGGTTTGACTTTTTCTACAAAAAAAAAATCATTAGTAAAATTATGACTTTTCCTGAAAGATATATTGTACTCTGATAAATAATGAATATTTTAGTAAAATTTGACAAGCTCTATATCGAATAGTTTATTTCCAAGAGATCTTCGAACTTTAGGTACCTGGTTTTACCCCCTTTCCCCAGTATATTTAAGATAGCTAAAAAAATTTTAAACTTAAATACAGTTTCTTTTTAAAACTCAAATCAATTTATTTAGTATGTGGAGACAACTAAAATCAGATACTCTTAAATGCTGAATAAAAATATCTAAAATAGCTGATTTATGTGAAAGTTCTATTTTTCTGAGGTGCACATTGTATAATAGGGCAACTTATCTGCATATCTAGATTGTTTATTTTCTAAAGTTGTTGATTTTATAGCATTCATATGAGCATCTACTGTGTTGGTAGAGAGGATATCCCTGAATTAATGCTATCTTAAATGTGCACAACCTAAATTTACTAGTTAACAGTTGGATTTAAATAAAGAATTTTTCCAGTGTTTCAGAAAACTCCTTACAAAGTTATTTAAATCACCGACAAAATAAGCAAAACAAACTTAAGAGTTCTTAAAATATATATACCTTTGAATTTTACTGCAGTTCTTCTCTCCCTTGGCATTTATTCTAATGAAGTGTATTTACAACAGATTATGGGGTAGGAAAGATAGGAACATCTAACAAAAGTCAACGCATTTTTTTAGCTTATTGCTAAGTGATCATGATTAAAAGTTTCAACATGAGTCAAGTTAAGTCAAGTTGAAGAGTGCTTGTACTGGCTTCAACATGAAATTGACAACCCAAAGCCGACAGTAAACAAAACTGCAGAAAGTCGCAAAACAAAAAAAAAAAAACCAAACAACATTCGTGATTCCTAAACGGAATTCAGGAATTTTGTTGAAAAGATTTTAATCGGTTAAGTTACTTTTCATATGAATATTTTAGGGTTATTTTTGTTTTTTATGGAATTTAAGTACTTTATCCTAGAAAATTTAAGAAATTTAAAATTTGTAAATTATTCACAACTTTCAAGCAGCTAGTATGCATCTCAACTTAACTGGAAATTCAACTATTATTTGTTTGGGAAAACTTGGAGTTTTCGGCTTTTAAAAAGTGATGTAAACATTGCTTATTATTGAGTGTTCTTGCCATTAGTACGAATCTTCTAACTACCTAACAAAATGCTCCCACCATTAACCTCTACCTGTGCTCGGCGAAGCAAGCAACTTTTTAATGTAACTCTAGTTTTGCATTTTATCTGTTATGTAATTCAAAAATGTTTTTAATATGTTAATGAAAACTTATTATCTGTGTTCAGTGAAATTATGTTACTGTAAAAAAATTATTCATTATCTAATTAAATTTATTTATTTGAAAAGGTTTAATTGGTATTTAATATAAATTTCTGGCAATAATTAAATTTTTGCATTAAAAACCTCACTTCATTTCCCATATCTGCTGTTAGAACATAACAGTTATGATGCAACGATGCTGTATTGTCTTCTTTTCCATAAATTGATCTGTGTAAATGTTTTTATATAAATTTATTCAATATATCTGTAAATTTATGTAGCAAATTATTGTTGTAGAAGTGTTTTAGTTGCATTAATTATTTGGTTAATATAATTAGTAGAATAAGTAACTTTTATTTAAGATTGTAAATACAGTAGAACCCCACTAATCAGGACCGACGCCTGTTCGGATTACCCGAAATTCCGATAAAAATAGAAAAAAAAAGATGTGTGCTAAAAAAATGTAAGTTATAAGTGGTCAGTACTATTATCTCTTGATTTCTTTTGTTCAAAAGCAATAGAAAGAGAATATGTCTCACCTTTTCATTAGAATAATGGACCTGCTCCTGTATGAAGTGACCTTATCTTATGGCTAATTGCATTAGTTTCTTCAACGTGTACAAAATTATGCGTGCTGAAAAGATACTTTTTTGTTTTTAGTATGATATTTAAATCTTTTCAGGTAATCTTTTCAATTACATATAATTTTCAAAAATAAAATCGGTTCGGACTAGCGTGGTTCTACTGTATTTTAAATCAAACGTAAGTTATTTTTAATTTTGTTTGCTTCAGTAAATTCTTCATCTTTGTTAGGGATTATACCTGTTCATGCAGAAAATATATTGGAACATTTGTTGAAGTTTGAAAGTTTACTAACTGCTTTGAAATAAACTTCTTTTTCAAAAAAACTTCTTTAAAAAGATTTAACTATTTTAAGTGTTGTAATTAAGTACATGTTTAAAAGAAATCTCCAAATTGGTGTTTTGTATTCTTCAGAGAATTTAAAGCAAATGCTCTAAACAAATTCAGGTTTCAAATATTAAGGATAGGGGAGACCGCGGTACAATGGACCACCCCTTATTGTTTGTTTTTGAATGTTTCATATTTTGGAACATACATGCCAGATCTGTAGAGCTGAAAAAAATTTTAAAACCATGTGCCTAGCTGACAATTAAGCCATGTTATTCTAGACTGGTGATTTGTAGTAAGCTAAAAGTAAATATTTTCGGTTAAGCATATTTTCTTTTCTGGATTAAAGAATTATGATTCAGAAAGCGTTACTCTGCACAATGAAAAGGTTAGATAATATATTATATTTAATGCAGCTAAAATAACTGAATATAAAATTTCTTATTTTTTTTTATCAATTTGTTGTTGAAGTTCCACATGGGGTACAATGGACAATGGTCCATCCCCAGTTCTGTATCCCATATGTTTTTAAAAGTCGGGCATTTTATAGGAATAAGCAATTTTTTTATTTTGACCTTCCATCAGGCGCGGCTGCGCAAATTTTAAGACAAGCGGAATTTTTCATGCCTTGTTCTCGTATACGGAGTCAAAACTGTCTGAAGGTCATTGCTATTCCTTCATGCAACCCTTCTCTTCAGGATTAAATGGGTTTGTCCAAAATTCAATGTGATTTCATATTGTTTTATGCTTCTGTCGTAAAAATTACAACGCTCGTCCGCTCGTGTAATTTGAAAAACATTTTCCACGTCTTAACGTTTCATTTTGATAATTATATATCCTGTGTGCATTACAGCATTTTAATATTTCATTTTACATTGTCAAGAATATTTAATATTTATTAAGCCTGCCAATAATTCACTAAGCCGAAGAATTTTCTTGATAAACCTCAGTCTTATGAAAACACCTCGCTACTCGAACCCAAAAAATCTGATCATTACCATGTCTTTAACCCTCTGAAAGCCACAGTGCTTTGAAATCTACTTCTTTTAAAACCCAGAACAGCCGAAGACAGAAATGAAAGAAGGTAAACATTTCCCTCCCCCTTCTGGTAAGCAAGAGGTCATTTGCGTCGCGGGGGTTCTTTTACCGTCTCCTTTATCGAATCCAAATCCTTGCTGACTGAATAGGGGTCGTTTACAAATTGTGATAAAGCTATATATTTTCAGTAAAATATTTTCTAAAAACTTTATTTTTTTACTTCTGTATATGATTATAACAGTAAAAGACAAATTTGATGCGAAAACATGATATTAGATTTTAATGAGCATGAAGGTACCATTTTAAAATCATTGCTGCGTCAGAAAAATTTGATCACTTAAGAGTTGTATTTTTTTATTTCAAGAATGTACTCATCTAGATAACTCACTGTAAGCAAGTAATATATTAAAACCTAAAATAATTTTGATTTATTTAAATATAAAGAAATTTATTTCCAGAGCAATTGCTCAGATTTATTTATTAGTACCTAAAAGAGAATAAAAGTTCAAAAGTTGGAAATTATAATTAAGATAAACTTATAAAAAGCAAAATTATTTCCATAGTAAATAAATCAAAATTTGCTAAAAATTACAGAATTTAAAATTACAAAGCAGAACAAAAGAGGCGACACCGAACAGAGAATATTTACTTGGGCATGATATTCTCCTTTTAGGTGAAACTTACTTTTATAAATATTGTTGGTATACTGCTAAAAGTAACGAAGTCAAAACTTGTCCTTTTCCTTTCAAATACCTTTTGAAGGCACACACTTTTTATTAAACACAAAATGCTACGAAGTAAAGAAAAATGTTGAATTTTAATGAATGTAACAATTAAACCCTGGGTATTCTAATCAACGGGAACTTTTAATTGCATTATTTTTTTAAAAATTACATTTTCTGACTTAAACAGCACTCTGAATATCTAATATCTGCCAATATTCAAATGATCTGTAAGATTTTTTTGAAGTACGAATATTTAATTCATTCCATTTATAATTAAGACGATTTAAAGTATTGGTTGGAAAAAGATTTAGCTTTGGAAAATACTTTATATTGTTACAAACACAATTTACTAAAAAAAGCAATGGATTTTATATTTTATCAGTAAGACATTTTAAAGTACGAATATTTAAGTCATTGTATTCATAATTAAGACTTTAAAAATACTTTCTGGAAAAAGAAATACTACAAACGGAATTTTTATTTTAAAAAAAATCAGCACATTTTGTTTACATACTTTCCGATATTGGCTTTATAATAATATACATTAAAAAAATTTCCATTCGGAAATTCATTAAAACTAAATAGAATTCATCAATATCAGCAAACGATATTTTGGTAATTTATTTCTGATATAAAACTTTCCAATATTCAGGCATTTGAGCGGTTAGCAAGCAGAAAGAGTAACGTAAATTAAGCATCTGCCCTCGAATACTTACTCGAGACATCAATCAAGAGTGACAGTGGGAGGGGAAACAACCATTGTTAACAAGATAAGATTGCTCCGCACCGTTTAACTACCCTTTTGAAAAGGGGAAGGAAACAAGCATGCAACAATTCGGCCGCTCGTCTGGCAGTGTGCATGATGGGCCGGTAAAGCCGTTGTGGCAGTGAGAGGGTTAAATCTAAATTATACATCACAATCTGAAAAAGCAAGTGAACAGCAACCAGCATTGAGAAAAGGATATTGTGGTTTATGTTTGAAAGAAATAAAATGATCATCAAAATCCATGAAATACAGTAGGTGCAATATATAGTATACTTGTAAGCATCACTCTCTGGCAAAAGTTCAATGTTTCAAATGCAAGGAAAATTATAAGAAACTAAGAAGAAAGTCTTTTTTGTACAATATTAGTTGGTATTATACTATTTTTTAATGATATATTGCTTAATGCCTTTTTTTACAAAATAATAGTGTATTGAATCTCATTTCTTTCTGTTTGCAGTATAATTTTAGATTTTACAAATAATATAAAAATTAAGTTTCCCTCGTAATGAAAGGATTTGCTTTTCTGTTGTCTCATTATTACTATAATGAAGTAACTTACAACTGCAAGGACAAAAATTAAGAAACTTATTGTGTCGTAAAAAGTACGACACGCGCCCGCTCGTGTAAAAATTTTTAGCGCGCCTGCTGGAAGGTTAATGAGTTAATGAACCACTGAATCATGTAGGGTACACATTTTTTAAGTGTAATCTATGTATT